>KZ071885.1:334673-352037 GCA_002091845.1 Anopheles cracens | reverse complement strand
TGTGTGCATCACATCGGCCAAACGGTTCGATCTCGCCGCAATAAAGCTGGTGCTCAGTGCGATCATTACGTGGTCTCTAGGAGACGCTCTAGTGTGCGCGTGTGTGTGTCTGCGTCGGTGTTTTGTATGTGCCCCGAAGTGAGCTGAGCTGTGATCAAGATGACGGTCAGCATCACCAACACGCTGCAGTTCATCGCCGGCAACTCGGCCCAGTACATGAAGCCGGGCAAGAACGATGGCACCGGGCAGGCGAAGGCCGCCCCCGTCCCGGACAGCAACAACAACGAGCTGGAGGATGATCGCACCGTGAGCAACAAGGATCTCGACAGCTACCTCAAGCACTACAACCGCTGGCAGCAGTCGGGCTGGGGCCGCACGATGTCCGCCCTGCTGAAGCGGTACCTCGGGTACGAGTTCGACGCGGAAATCAAGTGGAACAACGTGCTGATGATCGGGATCTTCCACGTGATCGCGGTCTGGTCCTTCCTGCATTACGTGTTTCGGGCCACACCCGTCACCTACCTCTGGGGTAAGTGTGCGATCGTGCGAGATTAGCGGGCGCACCGTCAGTGGAATGGCTTTCATTTTGTAATGTTTTGGCGACTTTCTCAATCGGATGGAGCGATTAGAGGTGGATTAGAGGTGGATAGCCACCATCATTCACGAACGTTTTGTTCGAAATAACTTGAGCCAGTAGCCTGGCAACAATTTGCAGCAAAACAGAGTATTGAAACAGTATTAGTAAGGAACAAAATTATACCGATTGCATGCTTCTTAACTCGAAACGCAATTTGCGCCTAATAGTATGCAATATGCTCAAATTTTTGGACTCATTAATATAACAAGATTATGTTGAATAATATCATAATAGCATAAACAAACAAAATATCATAAATAAATAGGCATATAAGTAGAAAAAATCCTTCAAAAGTCATATCTTCTACTATTTGCACCGATTTCTATGAACGTATTTACATGTTTTTGACCACCGCCTAATCCCGTGCTACCTGGGCGGCATATCCTTGAGATTATGCGTAGTGTTTTCCTGTTTTTGATCTGTCAGGTAGCAACGCTCAAAACACGCTCCAAAAATTGGCCAGCCTAGCTCTAGAAAACCGGTCCATCAGGATTATTTAATAAAACTAAGCAAATAATCGAGTTAGACACCAATGAGGTGACCCGAGGGTTCCAGTAATAGATTTAAGAAAACACGTTTATTCATTAGAAAAAAAATTTTTTTTTGTATATTGCTCCAACCCACGACGGGTTCGGTTTGAGCGAAAGTAGCGGATGAGTTGGCCATTACTGTTCGGAGTTCGGTCAAGGCCGGTAAGATGTACACACCAGCCTGCAAACTTTGCGTCGCCATTGTGCGGTCAGATGCAGAAGATATCGACTGAATGCGATCCCGGCGGCACTAGGCACTGCATCTACGCCCAGTGCGTCCCAATTGATTGCCTAACACGACGATTGCCTTTCAACACTAGCCCTTGACATCTTCGGAAGGTGCGAATTGTGCACCGTCTCGGATGAATAAATTAATCTTGCTTACACTAGAGAGTGAGGCACTAATCAAATGAAGGAGAGATACAGGGGGAGGGGGACGATTAGCGTATCGATCCGTTTGGGTAGAAATCAATAATTATCGTGTTAAATGTACGCGAAATTATTTAAATGTAAAAGCTTTTTCACGTAATACGTAAGTAGTTCGAAGGGAAATGGAAGCACGCGCTAGACATTAATCGATTATAAAGCAATTACAAACCATTCGTCACGATTGGGGCGCTTTCCATTTTCTTTCCCATTTCAAACGCTGCTGGTTTCACTCGAAGCGCCTGCAGGTAGACAATACAATGCGATGAGCGTTACACTAGCGTTACTATGGGGCGAATATTTCCCACGTAAATTTAGTTTTTCTCCATATTCTTTTTTTTTGTTTTCTTGTACAATTGGTAATATTATTTAGCGTCACATAGCGTAACGCAAAAACTAAATGCGAAATATGCAAAAAAAAGGACGTAAATTTGAAGAAAATTATTGCGAAAAGCGTACGATTTCCACATTTGTACCAACATATGGAACGCTTGATTTCTTTATGACATGCTGATGATTGATGAGTTAGCGTCGTGGTTTATGCGCTTCAAAATAAATTCCCCAAGTGGAATTTGTACCCAACGTGTACATTTGCCATAAAACGATGCACACATTAGATACGCATTAAACAAAGGACAGCTAACATGCTGTTTCGTAATAGCCTCAACCAATATTGTCAACCTAAATGTCAACAAACTATGAAACTTAGGCCCTCTCTCTCTCTCTCTCTCTCGCTCTCGGTTCCGAAATCGGAAATACCTAAACCGCGTACTGCTTTCGTTACAGGTTTCTTCGTCGGCGGCTGTGCCGGGTTCGGCGTGACCGGTGGGGTGCACCGGCTCTGGTGCCATCGGTCGTACAAGGCGAAGCTGCCGCTCCGCATCATCCTCATGTGCTGCTACTCGATCGCCGGCCAGAACACGATCTACGACTGGGTCCGGGACCACCGCATCCACCACAAGTACTCGGAAACGGACGGTGATCCACACAACGCGAACCGGGGCTTCCTGTACGCGCACGTCGGCTGGCTGATGCTTCGCAAGCACCCGGAGTGCATCAAGAAGGGCCGGCTGATCGATATGTCCGACATCGTCAGCGATCCGGTCGTGCAGTTCCATCACAAGTAAGTGCGACACTCGCTGCTACGCTTACCTTTGTTGTGTGCCGGATGTGGAAACGAACTGACCGCTCAATTAGCCATGACATTGGCCGCGGGCGCATTGTGGGTGCTCTTATTCTGGGAGGGGGACGATTAGCGTATCGATCCGTTTGGGTAGAAATCAATAATTATCGTGTTAAATGTACGCTGAATGCCTGCGCTACCGCTGACGAAGGGCATACATTTTGAAGGGATATTAATCTTTTTTTGAGTGGATGATACTACCCAAAACCGACGCATGGTACGTACAAACCCGTTCCACCCTTATGTTTTCGATTATGGAACTCGTTATTAACGGATCGTCATAGACAATGTCGTCACCTTGAACAAGATAGCCACTATCACGATCAACAGCTGGTATGTATGGCACAGTGTGTCATTAGGGAAGATATTCCTAACCAAACGAGGCGTTGATGTGGGGCTGATGCAGGGCTGAGACGCGCCTTCGAAGCGATCCCTTACCACCTCCCCCGAAAAGCAAACCGTACCCTGACCTAGCAAAACTCGTTTCATCATAGGGACGCGTGCGTCTCATTGATGTGTTTTCTTTCCCACTACGTTTCTTTTCTTCGGGTTTTTGGGGGCCCAAAACACAAAGGCACAGGCCCGACGGCTGCCAGCAGTACGTAACGTAACGCCAACAGCTGATCGGGTTTCGACACCGCGACATAAATCATCGTCAGATGAGAAAAAAACACGCAAATGAGATTGAAACCGCACTCCCCGCTTGCGAGCTTCGTTGAACGGTCCCATCGGTTGATGCATATTGCTTTGCATGCGTTGAGAGTCTTGTTGCAAGAGGCTCGACAATAGCAAAATACCGTGCGCTCAGCCCCTTTCGCTCGGAGAGAGCCTAGAGGTGCATAGAGAGGCATTGAGGCTGCAATTTTTGGTCGATCTTTGCGCGAAAGATAAACAGCGATCGATTAACGCGATCGTGCAATTCGGGGGTTTGAATGCAAAACTGTTCGTTTCGTTTCGTTTTCGAGAAATTTAAGACACTGATTTGCATCGTTGCCGGGTTATCTTCAAATGGAACCGAACATAACAATCAATTTCAGCGGTTATTGCATCATCTCCGCATCGCAACAGTGGCATCCTCCGCTCCATGCGTCTTATGCGTCTTAGTGTTGCGATAAGGATATATGGACGGTGGTGTGCTAAAAATTTACATAAAAATTTGCATCCTACAAATATTGTATATCGCAAGGATATTGCATTTGTTCTCGCTGGTCAGATTCTTTGAAATCACTGCAACAGAAATTAATGCAAATTTATGCCACCACCACAAATTTATTATCACCACCACCATCGTGGCACTGCCCCTCGCACCCATGAGGAAGTGTGTAAAAATATACCACACGTATTGGAACAGCGATGGGAAAATTTGGTGCGTTACATTTAACGTCTGCCCGAAAAAAAACCCCTGAGACTAGTTTTCAATTCCAGCTATTACCAAATTTTGAAACGCCTTAAAAAACTTGCATGAAAAACTTCGTTCAACATAACCTAGAAAGTCGTGCGACAACTCAATCGTCACGGACTTGGAGCCATCGAATGCAATCAGACAAGGAGAACCTTGAGGTTGCATTCAATCAAAGCAGGCTATTGTACTAGTTGTTGCATCGTCACGTCAGTGCTGTCTATAGTTCCGAGTTCGCAGCTGTTCCAAGCCTCAAAAAACAAACAAAAACAACAAATAGACAATTAATCATCTACACTCCGTTCGTAACTGCGAGTGTTCCAAGTTGACCTATCCTGCGCTGTGAACACATTGCCTTCGCGCCATTAACAGTAGCGCGTTTCATATGATTTGTCACGGTGCCTCTAGTGCCCGGATCTAGCAGTTGTTTGCGAAGATGAACTAAGGCTACTCATTTCACTCAACTAATACAAACATGCTCAGCTAGTAACGAACCAAAGCAAGAAAATGTTAAGCATTGAGTAGTAATAAGTACTTTACAGAGAAAATGGCATTCTAAGAGCATTCCTTTATTCCTTTTTTATGCCAATTATAAGACGATTATTAATTGAAGATATCGTCAAAACTTTCAAAATGTATTAAAAGATCAATTTCAGCTTTCACTCAGTATCCCGAATGGAGAGTAGAATATCTTGTAATGTAATTTGTTTTACTATCTACAGTGCTGTTCGAGTTGGTGAGAGCAATATTGTATTGCTTTTTTGGGCTTTGGAGGTTTTTACTGTATTGCCAGTATGCCAGTAGTATACAGTAGTGTAGTGTATTGTTTGTATTCCTTATCCTTATCTTGTTCATTGCTCAAGCGGTTTAGGGCTGCCATTTCTAACTTTATATCATTTAACTATATCCGATGTTGGGTACTGCTACGGTGGGACACTCCAGCTGAGATTCAAACCCACAACCTTTCGGGAGGTGTGTAAGACCTTTCAGCATCGTACGTAATCATAAGAATGCCTCTATCCTGAGCCTCCCTGCTTTATTCTTCTTCTCACTTGGCGCAGCAACCTCATTCAAGTCTAGGCCTGCCTTTTCTGCTCTTCGTTGATTGACTTAGTCATTACTCAAGTCATGTCAATAGCTTAGATAGTTAAGTCCTGCATATGGACAGACAATCTAGTTGAGATTCGAACCCACAACCTGTGGTATGAAAGTTTTTGCGCTTGTGCACTGGATCATACGACCACCACAAACTTTAGGCTCTTCAAATTAATCTTTATATTCTTCCGACAGTAGTATCGACCGGTTTAAACTTTGCATTTATAAATATGTAAGAAGAGGTTGATGGTGACTTCCTGGTGGGGGAGGCTGACCAAGCTGAAATCTATATAATATTCTTTTTAGCATATCGTTCAAGTATCTTCTTGCTAAGAATTTTGGCAAAGATTAATATTATTCAATTTTTGGTATTCTTCGAATCCAACATAATTATCATAAAGCCCGATTCATGAGATTAGTAGCTTGATAGTAGCTTCATTTAAGGAATTCTAATGTGTTGCCAAGTGCAAAGATGCAGATTATATGCCTCCAAAAATTTGCATTTCAAATTAGTTTCTCCGTTGAACCTGTGGCATAATTGGAGACCCGAAACCCGCGTTTATAAATAGCCAGTGTAGTGTTTTGCCCCCCTTGAACAATATCAAACCGGTTGGCCACTTTGTGCATAAATGTGCATAAATTTCGCATCGTTGTACGCATTAACATTTTCGGCCGTGTGCTCCGCAGGAACTTTGTGCTGATGAAGGTGCTGTTCTGCTTCATCCTGCCAACGTTCATCCCGTGGTACATCTTCGGCGAAACGTTCCTGATGTCCTTCTTCAGCCAGTGCTTCGTCCGGTACGTGCTGAGCCTGAACTTTACCTGGCTGGTGAACAGTGCCGCCCATCTGTACGGTAACCATCCATACGATACGTAAGTGCGAACGGTCGACGACCTGCCAAATGTTCCCGAAAACGAATATGCCAGAATGTGCTCTTTCTTCCTCAAGGCGCATCAATCCAGCGGAAAACCGTGTTGTTTCCGTGGTGGCCATGGGCGAGGGTGCCAGAATGTGCTCTTTCTTCCTCAAGGCGCATCAATCCAGCGGAAAACCGTGTTGTTTCCGTGGTGGCCATGGGCGAGGGATGGCACAACTACCACCACGTGTTCCCGTGGGACTACAAGGCGGCCGAGTTGGGTAACTACTCGGTCAACGTGACCACCTTCTGGTTGGACGTATTCTCCAAGATCGGCTGGGCGTACGATCTCAAGCAGCCGTCGAAGGAGCTGGTCCGGAAGACGATAGAGAAGTATGGTGAGTACTTGGGTTGAGATCTGCACTCCGTTCGGGCCGGGACATAACACCCGTTTTCTCTGTTTTCTGCAAAAACAGGTGACGGCACACACATTACTGCCCGGATCGGGCACATGGAAGAGGTTCCGGCACCGGCGGACTCCTGAGCCGACTACCCCGGCTAGTTCGTTCGTATGCCAAAGCTCGTCCGTCACTTCCGTTTTCACTCTCCACACTCTGTTCAGGTTCTTTACGCTTATGAAGTCTTTACTTTGTAATAAACAACTTTTAAAATAAGCTCAGCTAGAGTTTCCGAGGCGTCGCGTGTTTCCATGTGTTTCCCCCCCGGTGGCAAGCATCACACGCACCGACGCATTCTGTTATGTCGTTGCGGTTGTTTGGCTTTGACCGAACCCTCCCCATTATCTAAGTAGGCTTATCGTTAAACGTGCATGAGAGTGCCTTTCCTGCAGCGCGAGATGCAGTCAACTGTGAGGCCAGACCGTCTGCGTGCGACAGAAGCACCCCGAAACCAGGTGACCTCCCCACCAGCTGGTTGACGCTGGCTGATTCCAAAACTTTGGGTGGCCGTGGAAAGAAACGTCGCTTTGGGTTCGGTTCGTCATCCACCGGCTGCGTCTAGCCCGGCGCGTTAGGCCATAGGATAAGCGACGGTGTGTGCGCGCGCGCGCGCACGTCGTGACGCAAATCGGAGCGTGTGCCCGTACCGTTGGCTGTGTTGGTACCATAGTTTTCCGTGTCCCCCCGCGGGCCCGAACGCGTTTGGGTGGGAACACCCGAAAATGTTATATATAAGAGCCAGCAGATGCAACCCGCCAGCAAAGAGAACGAACGGCCCATCCGCGTGCCGGGCAGACGACTGAACACGTTGGCGGAAAAAATTGGCGAAATCTCTGCGCAGCAGCAGAGCAGAGAAAGAACTCGAAAATTCGGACCAGTTCTTTCGCGAACGGTCCCGAAACAAGGTTAGCTGTGGTGTCGCATATGGGGTTTTTCCCTCCAGTATTATCGTCGGCTCGGTGAAAAGAAACTTTGAGGAAGAGGAAGCACGCGTGTTTGTTGGTGTTTGCGTGTTTGTTGGCGAGTGTGTGTGTGTGTGTGGGGGGGTATCATTAGTGTGCTCATCAAAATCCGGATAATCAAGAATTCTTCTACCGGTATCAAACCTCTTCTCGCTGCTGCGCGAAGCAAGTCGGTAAAAACCGACCGTGCGAACGAACTCGCGCCCAAGTCGATCGCCGGAGCTCGTCGGGTGCGGGTGTGCCAGCTTTTCGAAATCCCGAACTTGTGAACTTTTCTGTTGCGTGCGTGCGTGCGTGTGTGTGTGCGCGTGTGTCTGTGACGATGACGGTCGCAACGACCACCGAAACCATCGTCCCGGGGACGGTGCTGGCGGAGCAGGATGTGAACGTGAAGAACGCTTCGGCCGCCAGTGCCAGCGACCTGAACAACAACTTCAACGGCATGGGCGACAGCAAGGGGATCTCCGAGAAGGACCTGGACGACTACCTGCATCACTACAACAAATGGGAGCAGAGCCGGGTCGGGCGGGCCCTCCAACAGTGGATCGCCGACCGTTTCGGGCTGAAGTTTGACGCCGAAATCAAGTGGAAGAACGTGGCGATGATCGGTGGGCTGCATCTGACCACGGTCGTGCTGTTCTTCAAGTACGTCTGGTACTCGACGCTGACGACGTGGCTGTGGGGTAAGTGTCAATTTCTCCCAACCCAGAACCGGGCATGCAACAGAGGAACGGGGTCTCTCTTCCATATGTAAATCAGACCTTGGAAAAGATGAACGCGGAAGTTTTCACAACTAATCGCCAGCAGAAGATCACCGAATTCGAAAACCGCATATTTCGGCGCATAAGTGACTCGTCGCTAACCTTCACGGCTCCACGATCAGGTTCCGCTCTGTATGGCTCTAAATAGTTTAGAGTCTAGGGTAGTCTGCAACAACAAAGGCAAACACCATCGAACAAGCCAAAAGACACCAACAAACAAACCCATCGAGTTATGCGGAGGGGCTCAAACAAACAAGATAACCAAGACAAACCGGGCATTAAACGAACTAATAATTCCGTGGTTTCTATTTTATAAAAGTAAGGAAAAGTTGATGGTGGCCGTATGACATATCTGCACAACCACAGGCAAAAGATCTTCCAGAGAGCTGTCTTTAGCGACACGAGCTCACCGACCTAACGGATAAAATCCAATATGCAAATGTCTGACTTCGGGATGTTGCGAATCTTGACTGTATTCTAAAGTGAGAGCGTTCAACACTACCACCAACAGCCATGGAGTCTTATTATAATTCCAAATTCGCCGTTTTCACGCTTTTTCTCCGCACGCGAGCAGTAACATTCCATCCGTAGATCCCTCCACACCCGAGGTGCTGTCGTTCGAACCGGTTTGTCCAAAAACAACAAGTTTGCGTCGCAGAACGCATGGCCGAAAGTTGTTAAACTATCGTTAGGGGTTTTCGAAACACACATACACACAGAGCGAGGAATGGCGCCACAGTTTCTCCAAAATCTAGTATCTGGCGCAAGCGCAGATTGAAGCGTAGATGGAAGAGAAATTGACAGCTCCAAAACAAAAAGCGGTACGTCACGGTAGGCCATGAAAATTGCAACGTGTGGCTTTGTATGCTGCTCGCGCCTATTACACACGCTGCATCCGGTGGTCTGCAGGCGACGAGATGTGATTAATATTTTGCTGTTACGCTGCTGTTGTCTATTAAAGATTTTCCCTTCCCTTTTAGGAGATATCTACACGGGTTTCATCGTGTTTCCGTTCGTCACAGTCGAGTTGTTTCTAATACTTTGATTACGTGTGTTTGATTCGTTCGTTTCGGCGGCAGGCATCTTTGTGGGCGGTTGCGCAGGATTCGGTGTGACGGGCGGTGCCCACCGGCTGTGGACGCACCGGGCGTACAAGGCGAAGCTGCCGCTCCGGATCATCCTGATGTGCTGCTACTGTATGTCCGGCCAGAACAGTCTGTTCGATTGGGTGCGCGATCACCGCATCCACCACAAGTACTCGGAGACGGACGCGGACCCGCACAACTCGAACCGTGGGTTCTTCTACGCGCACGTCGGCTGGCTGCTGATCCGCAAGCACCCGGAGTGCATCAAGAAGGGCCGGCTGATCGACATGTCGGACGTGTCGGCCGACCCGGTCATCAAGTTCCACGAGCGGTACTTTATGGGGCTGAAGATCCTGTTCACGTTCATCGTGCCGTCGTTCGTACCGTGGCTGTTCCTGGGCGAGCCGCTCTACCTGTCCTTCCTGGCGAACTGCCTGCTGCGGTACGTGCTGACGCTGAACTTCACGTGGCTGGTGAACAGTGCGGCCCACATCTACGGCAACAAGCCGTACGATAGGTAAGGTGATGCGTGCATTAATATCCAGATTTTGGGAGAACCGAAATAATGTCATCTTTAAAGGAAAACTATCTTTGAAAAAGTCAAAGTCAAAGTTGTTACCTCTCAAACCTCTCAAAATCTAGATACCTTCTTACCCTACCATTTCACGCATCTTCTCACACCGTGATGCCATATTCCCACAGCCGTATCCGTCCGGCGGAAAACAGAACCGTCTCGATCCTGTCGATGGGTGAAGGATGGCACAACTACCACCACGTGTTCCCGTGGGACTACAAGGCGGCCGAGATGGGCCACTACTCGGTCAACATAACCACCTTCTGGTTGGACGTGTTCTCCAAGATCGGCTGGGCATACGATCTTAAGGAACCGTCGAAGGACCTCGTGCGCAGAACGTTGGAGAAGTATGGTAAGTGGCACGGTACGGTGCACTGTGTTGAACGTCCAATAATCCCATTGCTCTCGCATCAAATCTCGCAGGGGACGGTACACACATCACGGAACCGATCGGACACCTGCAGGAGGTACCCGAGGAGGAATCGACCAAGAGCAGATAAACTATCGATCCAGTACGGTTGTCACCCATTGCGGAGGCAATGTTGCGAAACTCGATTTCACGGCAGCGGAAGCTGATGGTGCTGTAAAAAAACGCAATAACATCAACAGGAAAGACTTGCCTTCCCACAGAAACGAGCTGCGCAGCTCAATTAATCTGGAATGAGCAACTCATCTCATGCTCTACAAGTAGCCGGGGCTGTACTATGGGGCTGGTGTAAAGAATAGTATTTTAAGAGTGTTTTTTATAAAATAAATAAACAATCAATACACTGGAAAATAAGAGCTACAGTGTTATCAAGGCCTAGATGACAACCTAGACGATCTTCACGACTCGGGCCGCAAAGGTTAAATTAATTTGCTTTCCCGTATGCGAATCGCTGACCTGAAATCTTTGTCTAGTAGTTCGTGCGATTACGACCTCCACTTACTCACACACGCACACACACAGCCAGACACAATCAAAAACCGTCCGAAATGACGACGACAACAACAGCGCAGCCCACCCAACGCAATGACACACTCGACACAGACAAAAGACTCGTTTTCGTTTTCGTGGTCCACCATCGTCCGCCATCCGCACGCTCCGGTCGGCCGCTCGGAATTCGAATGCGTAACGTAATCGCGGGATCTCGCGCGCTCTTCGCCCTAGAGCGAAGAACGGACCGGTGCGAAGGAAAGAGAAAGAGATGGTGTTGCGCAAAACTTTGCCCCTACAAATCTCCGACTCTCCAGCTGTGGCAGCTGTTGTTGCTGCTGGTGCTGCTGCCACTGTGGAAGGTGACTTTTGGAGGTGCGTGAAAACAACAGCAGCAGGCTGCGTCACCATCGCCGAACTTCGCGAGCTTTCCGTGTTCGAATCAAACATCCATCGCCTTCGGAGGGGGGATGAGAATTTCCGCCTTCGAACCACCGTGTGACCTTCGCCGATGGTCGTCGTTTGGCTGTGGCTTTCCTGCTGTCGGTAGAGGTAAAGTATCTAGAGCGTTAACGATAGTGGTGGACAAGATTGGACTGATCGTTGGAAGTGGCGAGATTAGAAGGACGACGATCACAAACGGTTTGTTCAAACTGCACGCGCACGAGATGAACGGAAGATTGAAATGTTTAGTTCGTCGCGGTCGTTTAACTTTCTAGCTCGTGGTTTCGTGGCGCAGATTTCCTTGGTGCATGAATGCATGTTTGATGACTTCCTTTCCGTGGCAGGAGTAGGGCATTGCAACGATGAGCTTGTTTGCTTGCTCTGGTTTGAAGGACAAAGTCTATTTCTGTTCACAAGAATATTTAACAGCAGATTAGAAAATGATGACCTTCGAAGCGACAAAGTCCTTTGCTTGATCGTGGGACGCAGAAATCGAAGAAATCGAACTCAATGTGGTCGTGAGTTCGTTGCTCTCGCCAACTTCATACCCGCTCGCCCGTCTTGATCGAATCCATTACAGCATGAATGAAAACACCCCCTTCACTGCTGCCACCCCATTCGGACGCGGTTTGCACATACGTCTGTAAACCACGCTGTCTGGGGTATGTCTCGTTCGTTCAATTACCCCAAAATAAATAGCCATAAAAAACGTGTGAACGTATGTAGCACGTGCACGTTCCGTACGCGTACGGGACCTGTCGTACGCTACCATTACTCTGCGCACCTAGATGCGTGTACGTGCGGAACCGGTTTTTCGTCCCGTACTTCTCGCACCGGTTCACGGCTTTTTACGAGCAATTACCGCGTTCGTGTACTCGCTGGTCGGGCTGATTCATTCAATAAACCGGCTATCGTTCGATCGTTTCTTTTTATCGACACTGCTGCTTATTGGACGTGCTCTAAATTGAGCACTAAAACAATCAGACGTCGGCAGGAAGCTAATTTCTCGATAAGATTTATCGTGTGAATCGGTTTCACGTTCAACCATTTCTACTACGCAGACAACGTGGGATTCGACAGCAGAAACAGCGAAGAATGTTTGTTGAGAAACAATAGCGAACAGTGACACAAATTGGGTTCTATTTTCAACAATCAAGAGGTTTGTTTGTGCCTCAACAAACCCATCTTAACGACACCAGCAAACATCTGTTTGTGCGAATTTGGCCAATTTGCTACAATGTGTATGTTGCTAAATGTTTTGAAAATTTGCTTTATCTTTTGCAATTCATGGCCAAGAGAAAACTAAACTTAACAGAATAATAGATCGAAAATTTGCCTTCTGCAAATAGTTAGTAATTTTTATGTGTATTGTATGGTTTTGTAGTTTCATCACGAAAACTGGTTATGTTTCCAACATTTTATAAACTCTTATCCTCTCCTCCCTTCCTATCTTATAAATGTTTAACATTATCAGAATAAAAACGGAATTCGGTGATACTACGGTGACATCACATTTTTGATAACTTTAACTTTTGTTTGCGATAATTTACCACAGTTGAGATTTCAACGGTCAATAAAAATCGAATTATTTTTAGTAGTTCACAAAAAATCCGCAAATAGCACTGCATTTCTCGTGCAATGCGTTTTGCATACATTCGACAATCGAGCAGTACTTTCAATGGGTGATAAACGTATGCAATCCGCACAACACCACCATATTCGAGTTCACATGATTATGCATTCAATCTGCAAAACTGGAGTAACAATAGCAAAATGTCAAATTACATAAAATGACAGTTAGAAGAACCAAAAATGTTGTGGTTGGTTTTTGTGTAAAGTTACGCTGGACTTTTTAGCTTCGTTCGTTTACTAATTTATTGTTGTCTTAAATCACACCGTTTTAAATAGTAGCATTCAATCCTAGGCATGTGTGTGGTTTGGTGTACAAGTTTACTCTACATTAAATTTGTTTGAGTATCTTACCTTTTTAAACTTTTTTATTTAATAACATTTCTTCTCGATTGGTTTTCATTCAGTCAATGAGAAGTTCAATGTATTTTTTATTTTTGTATTTTTTGTACATCGTTGTAGTGAGGCTTTGTTAAAAAAAAAAGTTTGTTTGAGAGGAGCAATACAAAAATGTGATTGCTCCAAAGACTAAAACCAGTCTAACTAATCTATAAATAAAACTTATAACATTTGTGAAGCACAGTTCTATAACAACTTATAAAGGTTGAACTTAATTGTTGTCGTTTCAGGACCCGATGAAATTCCTCGCAGAAGATATATTAGCAACGATAGAGAATATACCTGCTCATACCGCTAATTCTTACCGCTTTATAACTCGTTTTATCTATAACAAATTCAGTATGTAATTTTAGCGTAACACTAATAGAATCTAGATCATCTCTCATCTACGATCAGCTTTTTGTTATTGACTGGCCTCATGTTACTCCAATCTGATATATTCCAGATTTCACATTTGAAATGGGCGTTTTAGCGTCATGTGCTTTCGAAATCCGGTCTGATGTCATCGCGGAACCAGCCCAAACCGTTGGGCCGTCCATTGAAGTAAGAAAGAACGTTTGTTAGCGATTCTACGCACGGGTGCACTTCCTCAGTCACGCATTTGACATTGCTTTCTGTTTTCCCACTTGATATATGCTTAAACTACCGTTTCCACCGAAACACTGCACCTCGAAGCACCGCTCTGAATTTAATTGCCCCGTCGGATACAAAAAAAAAACATGCTGTACGAAGGCTTCTGGTCCGAGCGAACGAACGATTAAGTATAAGGAAGGAAGTACAAAATGGCGCGGACAATGAATTAAAGATCACTACAGTTCAAGCATACCAAAGAAGGTGTGCTTTATTCGAAATCACCTAAACCAACCTTCCGTTGTGCTAGTAATAGTAAAAGTTTGACAGCGTTAACCAAATTAAACTATGTAAACAAATTATATGGAGCAAATTTAATAGAGTAGTTGAAAATTAAATCCCATTTTTAAATATTTATCGATTCAATTGTCATAACTCAAGTGAAACAGTTTATCCACCATCCCGAAACAACAATAGCCTATTATGGCAAGATCGATCTGTCGCGACGCGATCGTGTCGCGGACGGTAGCAGACCCGGTTATTATTCGGTCCCACGCTGACCATTGGCTCGTCCGCTTCAGTCGGAGATAATTTTTCTACTTTTTCGTCACCACTGCCACCGTCGTTACGATATTTATTACGCTTGAAATGATTCCACCTTCCCTCCCTCCATCGGCGAAGGAAATCGAATCGACCGCACGACCACGCCCATGTCGTGACAAAAAAAGGGGGGCAAAACTGTCTTGAAGTCCGCTTTGTTCCGATCCGTGTGTTTTTTTTTGCTCGTTTTGTTTATTTTTTGTTTTGTCTCGTGAAAAAGGCGCCCATGGCTGCTACATGATCATAGAAGAGATGAAGAGCTGATGGAGATGAGTTTGACAGATGTGAAAAGTCAAGTCCCATATAAGTTTAAGGTCCTTCTATAACAGAAATAATATCTTATTGCACGTACACTTTTACTTCCAGACTAGAAAATAAAAAATAAACGAGAAACCGGTCTTTCATCTAGAAAAATCTTATGAAGATATCTTACTAGTTACACAACAGCAAGCCCTAAAAAGACATGTGACAAATCATATAAAAACATTGATAAAACAGATGAAATGAAACGACATTGATTTTTATAAGTAATCAATATGCCGTATTTCCATGCCAAAATCTCTAAACGATATTCAAGAGAAAAACAGGGCAAGGAGAAAGGTCTGAAACGGTGAATGAAATCGTCTCACTCGCATCGTTTCCTTTATCCTTCAATCGTGACTCTTTCGACCGATTGATCGATCGATCAAGAGTTTTGTTTATCACGACCGAGAGTGAAAAAAAAATCAAACCCACGAAACTGTCAGCACCCGCATCTTTTTCACGCGGCCTCAAGTTCAGCACGATCTGTTATCAACAAACTTATGGAGCTGCAATAAGTTTGTTGATAACTGATAACGCACTGAGTGTCCGGGCGCTAATATCAGCGATGGGAGGAGTAAGCTAGAAAACGTTCATCGCTTTTTGTTGGTACGAAACCCCGAGAATCTCACTCCGAGAGGAATCTACGTGCCAGACGGTTTACTCTTTCACACGCCTGGCCCTCGCGATACGCCGGTCCGGTTGTCCCTGTTGGTCGCGCGTCTTAAAGCGCAGCCCGCTACTGATTGGGTGGCTGCGGGTGCCCGGAATCCGGTATGGCTCAGCATGCCGCCGCGGCTCCAGCTCCATGCAACACGTACACCTGCGCACGGCTGTGGAGCACGCCGTGTGGCTGGAGCGATCGCGTACGGCCTATGCCTGTGTGTGGGAACGTTCGAACCGGCTCCGATCGGGCCACGCTCGGCGCAACCGCTGCTCTTCAGCAACCGGCGAGCGAGCTTCGCGCAAACGCAGCCGCCGCCGATCGGATCAGTGTGTTTGTCGATCGCCTTGGAGGAAGTTACCCGCACGCAGGTTTTGGCCTCCGGGAACGTGCGTCGTGAGCGTGTGTTTTGGTGTGTGATTGAACGCTTCCTTCGGTTGGTGCGGTACAACTTCACGAAGAATATTTGAATTGGTTTCGTGATCAAACGCACAATAGCGTCAGGGTGCATGGTTGATGATGTGCCGTTGAGTGTAAGTGTTACCACAAAAGAAAATCAATAGTTTTAATAATAATGCTGATTGTGTCAATTAACAAATCGACCGAAACACGTCCACCACCGTAAACCTCACTAACTGCAGTGTGATAGTCGTGAAACCCGAAACGGTGAAAAAAAATTTGATCGATTAGGAAAGATTTGTTTCCTCCTCAAGTTATCCTGAAGCTGAAAGGCCAGCTACAGCAGCTAGAAACCAGTGAACGCGTTCAAACGGTTCAGTTCAAAAGCGAAAAAACAAAAACGAACGAACGGCTCGGAAACGCACACCGGCCAAATGTTGACCGAAGTGATTAGCGTTAAATTAGCGAGTGAAATCAGAGCAGCGCGGAGTGAATGGATGAACGCGAAATGGTGTACGTGTTCCGCTTCCGCACCGAGCGTATTTTGCTCGGAGTGACGCTTTCTGGTTCTGGGAGTTCGGCACCGGCACCGGTGGTGGTGTCGAAGGTGCTTCGAGCAGTGCCGTGTTGAATGTGATAAAAGCACCAGCTATTTGGGGATCGCTGGGCACGCTGCGAAGCCCCCCGGGTGCGTGTGGGTGATGATATTGCGAAATGATTCGAGTTTTGCCATGCGTACGGTGATTGCGAGCGTAGCATAATGGCGCGAAACGAATAAACGAACGCAAAAATGGATGAAGAAAAACAAACAGGTTGAAAAAACACCGAAAAAAGTCATAAAATCGCTCACTCAAAACAAAAGACTTCAACGCCATTCACGCGGACGAGCAAGCGACGAACCCAGCGTGCGCGAAGTCACCTTGATACGAGCTCCCTGAACCGATGCGTCTCGCGCTACAATTAGTCACCGATTGGAAGCTGTAAGTTGAACATGCCGTGTGTGTGTGTGCATGTGTTCGTGTGAAATTTTTGTGATAATTAATTTGCGCGGAATTTGGTGCAGCCCGAATTGATTTGGTTCAGTGTGACGGAAGCGACAAAACCGGCACCAATTAGAGCCGCTGTTGACACGGTGGTGCTGAAAAGCGTCACGCAGTGGAGAGAACGGTAGCGAACGTCAGCACCATTATTGATATCATAGTGCTGGCAAATGGTTGTTGCAAAAAAGGCATTATTTGATCACATAAAATTGATTTAGGTGGCTTAAAATTAGCAAAATAATCAACATACCTACTTCGTGCCTTCGCCAACACAGCCCTGCAGAAGGATCTGTTTGGACTGTCTTGCCTTCCTGCTGGTTTTCATTCCCCCACGGATGCTTTCTCGGGCTCCTTCGCGCATCGCAACCCATGTTCAAACATTCGCACCGCGATGGAATTCTTCAGATAGCTCACAACACGTACGACACACACACAC
>KZ071885.1:304555-324243 GCA_002091845.1 Anopheles cracens | reverse complement strand
AATAGACGATCGGAACGGGGCCGGGTAACGAAAGCGTAATGTCATAATGTGGGCTAACCTCGGCAGTGTGGGGCATGCCGCTAGGAAGTGTGCAGCATCTTGCCGCAACGCACATGGAAGCTATCACAGGTGGCGATATATTTTGATCCATGGTTGATCCCCCCCGGTGGCTACTAAAACCGTTTCGGATTAGACGCCGCTCGGCCTCTGTTGCTGCAATTGTTTGCCGTCCGTCTCAGACCCCGAAGTCGTCAAGTTTGACGGACGGAAGGCTGGAGCAGCTACGTTTGAGGCATCGATTAAAACGAATCCATTTCACAAAAAAAAAACAGCTTATTGATTTTGTTGACCCAAGCCTCTTTTAGGGGTCTCGAACGGTTCGGATCTTGATGGCCGGTTTTATGGACTGTTTTTATCCCTTTTAGAGTGAAATTTGTGTGCGCGATGTTCGTTGGTGAGGTGAGCAGTGATTTTATGGTTGACACTTGTTGCCTCGTAGGGAGTCGTTTAAAGGGATGTGTTCATAGTTGGGTGAGTTAATGGGGAATTTGCCGGCTGTAAACGATGCGTCTGATTCAAAACGAGCTAGGAAGGTGATTAGCAGGAAGGATTATTGATAGAAATTTCATTTTATAATGATTGCCTTAAGCATTTTCTTTTCTGATCTAGTTTACATGATAAGTTTGGCTTCAAGCAGCAAAATACAGTTGAATTACTCAGTTAAATCTATATATTCTGCGAATAAATTCTTATACTGAGTTCATGTTCTTCATATCCATACTTTTAATTCAAATTTAATTCAAAAAGGAATGCAGCCTCTGTAAGGATCTTCTCACATCTGTTTTTGTTTTCCCCACAGCCAAGACATACAAAGCCTTTTTTGGCGCCTTATAACGTTTAAATGTGCGTTTAAATGGCGCTAACTTAATGCGACGCAGTACCTTCCCCAGCCTGTCAGAGACAACCATCAAAGCAGTCGCCTTTCATTTCCCATACCGGCTGGCGCGCGCGCCGTTCCCGAGAGCCTACTTTACCGCACGCGCAATTAGTCTGCGTTACAGTTCTATCAATCAAAGCGCACCAGGCAGGTCCCATGGCCCGAAGGGCTGCAAAAGCTTTTAAGCGATCACACAGCTGTTACTACCGTGATCGCCTTTTGATCCTCGAACTCCGCTCCGACAGGCGCGCGAACACAAAAGGCGGCTCTTAAAGTGTCGACTCTAAAAATAGACGATCGGAACGGGGCCGGGTAACGAAAGCGTAATGTCATAATGTGGGCTAACCTCGGCCAACCGAAATTGACGCTGTATCATTCCGGTGCGATTAAGGAAGCGGAAAAAGCACACAATCGCTGGTCGAAGGTTGCCCAGACGGGTTGTTGCGTTTAGTGTTGCTGTAAAGGTAAATAGAACTGCTCTGGATTTGCTCTGGAACTGCGCTGAATTTATTTTTTTAAGGTATTTTGTTGCTATTCTGGATTTTATGGAACTAGCATGGCAATATTCAAACTGGACACGTTTCAATAGGAACTGTTTTGTAGAGGAAGACCTAGGATTATAAATGCCCTGGTTCTATAAATGCCCGAGCATATAGTATATTGCCAATTAAATAGATTGTTATTGGCACTAATAATCGTCAATTCCAATTGATATTATATCTTCTCACTCAAGTGAACTAAGTTATCCTAGCAGTCAAAGTCCTATCAGATGTCCTGATTAGAAAACAGCACCCGTCCCTATCAGTCTAGCGCCATCTGGACGTTCCTCACTCACCGGTGACGTTATTGGCACACTATTGTGCGCACACTTATTGTCCCCGATCGTCAACGATCATCCCACCACGTGGTGTGCTGAATTGAAATGTATGCAAAGAGCTGCGGTTCGACGCTGCCCGCAGACGGTAGGGCCCTGGGAAAATGATTGGCCATTTTCCAGCTGTCACCAATCACCGGTCGCTCGATCGATCAGTCGAATCTGCGCTGCTCTGGTCATACGGCCGTCGTTTGCGCCACGTGAAGGAAGCTGCTTTGCATATCGAACCGTTCGCATCTGGCATCCGCACCTTGGGAGGGTCCTGTCAACGCAGGGGGGAAGGTTTTGCAATTGAGTCGACATTGGGATTGGTTTAAAGTGGCTGGCCGGAATGGAAACAAACCGAATCATTACTGTCACTGCTCGGGTCCAATTTTGCACCTTTTTCTTTGTTTTTATTTCGAAACGATCAACCGACCGTCTTTGTTGACGGCGTCGCTTTCCGGCCAATATGGAACCCGTATTGCGCGCTAGCCGCGACTTCCCACATGGTGGCCTCCAAAGGGGCATAAACTGCTGAAGGGAATAGTGGCCATCGGGACATTTCCTATGACGTCTAGTTCGTTCTGTTGCGAAACTTGCGACACTGTCATCGGAGTGACAGAAAGCGAAGACAACATGAAGTGGCTAAGAAGGCAATTGATCGTGAATAATAGTTTAGTTTGAAATTGGATCGTACTAATATCTTGAGGATCGTTGTAGAGACTCAATTTTTTAAGATCCTATGGCCATTTGATCACACTTTCTTTTGTGATATCTTGAATAACTCTAATTGCTGAAGTATCCAACACTAACCTCATGAGTTATTTTACAAACATCAAACCGAACGGATTACGAAACCATTTTCGGTAAGAACCCAGAAATTCGTACAATTCTTAAGAATCATCTCAGCAAGAGAAACGCCACATGTGAAACGGACCACTTTGATGCAACGTACGATAGATTGCGCCCGTTCATACCCGATAACGTCCGTTGCATTGCTGGTCCGAATTTGTTGCTAACGCCGGACAACTATCCGCCCGGGCAATGTAGTTTAAAGAGTTAATTAAGGAGATTCGCCAAAATGTTACCGGAAGGGAGTGAGATTACGGATCTCGAGCAAAGCCCGTGGCAGGCGCGACACACGTCCCAGTTGATGGCGACTCCCGCGGGAACTTCCCGAAAACCTGAAAAAAAACGTTTGAGCCCCATATTCCGGTAGATCGCCTTCTCGGTCAGCGCGTGTTATCAGTGGAGGCAAAGGATGTCTTCGTTGAGATGTATGCTTCGCCTGTGTTGGAGTCTTGGGCTCCCCCAACACTAAGTATCACGTTCGAACGGCACAGGCAGTGCTTGTGAAGGAGCAAAACAGCTGCTCACAGGCTACTCCTCGGTTGTCTCCGTTGTTGTGCGTCTTATCGACAATTGAGATCGATGTCCGAACTTTGTCTCGCAGGCAGCGTACGATCAAGGCGCATAGTGTTACGCGAAAGCAAAACCGAAGAAATCTGAACGAATTAATTAATTGATCAGTTTTTCTTTCAAATCGATAGAGACTCTTTGCCGTCCGCGATTTGTCGATGTCCGGTTCTGTTCTACGCTTCGGCTTTTATCTGTTGAGCGCTAGGGAGATAGGATTATGCGAGAGAAACATACAAAAAACCTCCACCAGGGTGCCTTACCGTTTTCGCAGTCGCACTATACGCGGGAACCCTGCGTTGTAACGCGTTGTACGTTGATTTTAATTTTTATTTCTTCTCCCTTCGCGCTTGTTCGTTTTATTTTCCGGTGCCCTTTTTTCGTTGCTGCTGTCTGGTTGTGTTGGTTCTCGGCTTATTCGGTTCGACGAATAATAATGAGGTGCACATTCCAGCAGAGTCCTGGCACACACGGACGATCCGAGACGATCGTCGGTTCTCCGCGTGCGAAGGGCGATCGCGGAAGGCGAAAGTGGGAGTGGGTGGGATGGCACCCGACCCGGTACGGGTGGTGACAAAAGATTATCTGGAATGGTAACGGACCCGATGCAGCAGCAGCACCGTTCAGGCATCCGTGCCGGGGACACATTAGAGCCCCGGGGCGCAACAGCGGCGCCTGGGCTTGTCAATTAGGGAGCAAAATTGGTACCAAATTTTGGTTAAACGCTCCGAATCGGATGATGCCGTGTGTTTGTGCTGCTTCTGCGCGAAGGGGCGAGAGATTTCTCCTTTTTTGGGAAGATAATTTGGCATCGACGGCACGACGGCGAGAAAGTGTCGTACGGATGTGGCGTTTTGGGGGCTCCGTGGCGTTGAATACCTAGCCGGATGACGGTGGGAGAGTGTTCTTTTTATGTTTAATATTATTAAAAATAAAAATTAATACAATTTTGCTTCTATGATCTTTTTTCTTCAAATCTTAAACCCCCTTTATACTGAACAAAGCACAATTAAACGGTCGTAAACCCGAGCAGGTGCCCAAATTACCCACAATTAGTATGCACTGAAAGAATCGTTCCGGAAAAATGAGACAAAAACCCCACCACGAAAGTGAACAACACATACGCTAGAAACGTTGAGCCAGTCATGTCCAACACACAGCCGTCTTGAGCGCAAAGCAGCAAAACAAAAACTCTACCGTAGCACGTGCGCTGCTCATAACTTCAGTCTCCTATGATTCCCGTCATGGGTTGGCATGGGATTCGTCTAACGTGGGTGTCGTTCCGATTGTCCCTGCTCAAGAGCTCCCAAAACCGGACCGAGTGGGGCGAGAGCTCGAAGAATACAAAGGTGGTGGCAGGGGGTGCGGAACAATCTTGTATCGAAAAAAACAAACACGTAGTGGGCACATAAATTATGTTAATGATCACATCGACTGCCACTTTGGCGGCGGCGCCGCAGCCGTAGAACTCGGCCACCGACGCGCTGACGGAATACAATGGACGGGCCCGCCAGGATGGTGAGAACGCAAGCGCCATTCGAAAACGAGGTGAAAACATCGAGCCGAATGATTTTTTGAACAGTGGACGGAAAAAACGGTTCCAAATAACGTTGGACGCCTAGCTGTGGTGTACCGATCAGGGGCTTTCGTAGAGTGCGCACGGCCGTGGTAACACAATTTCGGGAATCTCTTTATTAATCTTCACAATCGCTCTCTCGCTCTCTCTCTCTCCCGCTGTATCAATCGAACGACATTGTCCTGAAATCGAGCCGATCGGTCGGGAAGACGCACGGGGTGCAGATTTCGGAATTGTTTATTTTAGTGCCAATTGAACTTCAAGGGCTAAGATTGTTTGAAGATTATGTGGAAAAAGCACACAATCGCTGGTCGAAGGTTGCCCAGACGGGTTGTTGCGTTTAGTGTTGCTGTAAAGGTAAATAGAACTGCTCTGGATTTGCTCTGGAACTGCGCTGAATTTATTTTTTTAAGGTATTTTGTTGCTATTCTGGATTTTATGGAACTAGCATGGCAATATTCAAACTGGACACGTTTCAATAGGAACTGTTTTGTAGAGGAAGACCTAGGATTATAAATGCCCTGGTTCTATAAATGCCCGAGCATATAGTATATTGCCAATTAAATAGATTGTTATTGGCACTAATAATCGTCAATTCCAATTGATATTATATCTTCTCACCCAAGTGAACTAAGTTATCCTAGCAGTCAAAGTCCTATCAGATGTCCTGATTAGAAAACAGCACCCGTCCCTATCAGTCTAGCGCCATCTGGACGTTCCTCACTCACCGGTGACGTTATTGGCACACTATTGTGCGCACACTTATTGTCCCCGATCGTCAACGATCATCCCACCACGTGGTGTGCTGAATTGAAATGTATGCAAAGAGCTGCGGTTCGACGCTGCCCGCAGACGGTAGGGCCCTGGGAAAATGATTGGCCATTTTCCAGCTGTCACCAATCACCGGTCGCTCGATCGATCAGTCGAATCTGCGCTGCTCTGGTCATACGGCCGTCGTTTGCGCCACGTGAAGGAAGCTGCTTTGCATATCGAACCGTTCGCATCTGGCATCCGCACCTTGGGAGGGTCCTGTCAACGCAGGGGGGAAGGTTTTGCAATTGAGTCGACATTGGGATTGGTTTAAAGTGGCTGGCCGGAATGGAAACAAACCGAATCATTACTGTCACTGCTCGGGTCCAATTTTGCACCTTTTTCTTTGTTTTTATTTCGAAACGATCAACCGACCGTCTTTGTTGACGGCGTCGCTTTCCGGCCAATATGGAACCCGTATTGCGCGCTAGCCGCGACTTCCCACATGGTGGCCTCCAAAGGGGCATAAACTGCTGAAGGGAATAGTGGCCATCGGGACATTTCCTATGACGTCTAGTTCGTTCTGTTGCGAAACTTGCGACACTGTCATCGGAGTGACAGAAAGCGAAGACAACATGAAGTGGCTAAGAAGGCAATTGATCGTGAATAATAGTTTAGTTTGAAATTGGATCGTACTAATATCTTGAGGATCGTTGTAGAGACTCAATTTTTTAAGATCCTATGGCCATTTGATCACACTTTCTTTTGTGATATCTTGAATAACTCTAATTGCTGAAGTATCCAACACTAACCTCATGAGTTATTTTACAAACATCAAACCGAACGGATTACGAAACCATTTTCGGTAAGAACCCAGAAATTCGTACAATTCTTAAGAATCATCTCAGCAAGAGAAACGCCACATGTGAAACGGACCACTTTGATGCAACGTACGATAGATTGCGCCCGTTCATACCCGATAACGTCCGTTGCATTGCTGGTCCGAATTTGTTGCTAACGCCGGACAACTATCCGCCCGGGCAATGTAGTTTAAAGAGTTAATTAAGGAGATTCGCCAAAATGTTACCGGAAGGGAGTGAGATTACGGATCTCGAGCAAAGCCCGTGGCAGGCGCGACACACGTCCCAGTTGATGGCGACTCCCGCGGGAACTTCCCGAAAACCTGAAAAAAAAACGCACAGTTACGCTGTTTGATGGCGATAGAATCGTCAGGGGCCCGGTGCCTTCTCGGAAGACTGAGGGTAAGTGTCCCTCGCGTACGGTGGGCCCTCGCACTCGACGCCCGCGGAGAACCTTCACGTTTCAAATTGGATCCCTCTCGTTTGTTCGCCGATAGCTATCGCGTCGCGGCTCCCCGGTGGAGTCTGCCCGCTCAAAAGTGCTCGTGTTCGGGCGATGCGTACGAAGGCTCACAGGGACGGTGGGTTGTCGACGGTTTTCGCAGGTACTTTTATCCGGTACGTTGTTAGACTATCGTGAGCATCATCTGCGGTGGTTCGGGTGCGGGAAGCGACCCGATTGACCGATCGACTTCGGTGCAGGCTACAAGATCTCGCCCTGCCAGTGACACTTTCTGTGCGCGACGTTCCCTCACCGAGGACCGAGGCCTCACTTGAGTCAAACACTCGAGCCGTGCGTGGTGGAGAGTGCCCGGCGACTGCGACTTGTCTGCCGGTCATCTGACGCAGACTGATCCACTTTGGGCGATCGGATCCACTCCACACGGGACGTGCGCCAACGTACGTACGACGTCCCTTCGCTTCCTGTGCTGATCGGATCAATCGATTTGTTATTTACCTTTCAGCCTCGGTGGACTCCGGACGGCCGGATACCTCCGGATATTCTACGTGGTGCCCCGGTGCCCATGTGCTCTCTTATCTTCGTGGGTGTGTGTGTGTGGAGGGTTGTCGATTCCGGACACTGTATACCGCAAGTACTTGTGCCCGGATGGATGAGTTGTCTCTCAATCTCTCTCGCTCTCTCTTTCGCTCTTTTACACTTGGATAAACATTTACCCACCCAGGATCACACAAAACCCGTCCTGCTCCTGATCAGCGTGTGCGCTCACAGCGCTGCGAGGCTGGTGCCGGTTGTGGGTGGCCAATTATTTGCGTACATCAAAACCAATATTTTTCCGCGATGAGTGTTGTAAGTGCAATCTCCCGGATCGGTACAAGTCGCGCGCGCACCGTCACCGTGGCTTTTTTTTGTGACCCAACCATAAGCGCCTGAATTTTGTTAAGCTCATTTACGTTTCCAAACGACCGCAGGCCAGACGTTATGTTTGGGGTTCGCGACGCGATGTGCGTCTTATCTTTCGCTCTGTTTCTTATGCATCTTGTGGAAGTTCCTCTAGTTTCTGCTTTCTCCAATCCCGGTTTCTGGGGCTCTACATTGTTTGACGTGATTTTAAACCGAAGACGAACACTGCTTTCGGACGTTTGAGCCCCATATTCCGGTAGATCGCGTTCTCGGTCAGCGCGTGTTATCAGTGGAGGCAAAGGATGTCTTCGTTGAGATGACTATGCTTCGCCTGTGTTGGAGTCTTGGGTTCCCCCAACACTAAGTATCACGTTCGAACGGCACAGGCAGTGCTTGTGAAGGAGCAAAACAGCTGCTCACAGGGAAGAATACAAAGGTGGTGGCAGGGGGTGCGGAACAATCTTGTATCGAAAAAAACAAACACGTAGTGGGCACATAAATTATGTTAATGATCACATCGACTGCCACTTTGGCGGCGGCGCCGCAGCCGTAGAACTCGGCCACCGACGCGCTGACGGAATACAATGGACGGGCCCGCCAGGATGGTGAGAACGCAAGCGCCATTCGAAAACGAGGTGAAAACATCGAGCCGAATGATTTTTTGAACAGTGGACGGAAAAAACGGTTCCAAATAACGTTGGACGCCTAGCTGTGGTGTACCGATCAGGGGCTTTATTTGATCCTGTGTCACGGTGGGATGGAAATTTGATTCGCTCCAGTGTCGAAAGGTTACCCTTGAGTAAGATATTACGGTTAAAAGGAAACCCTTCGGAACGATCCGGAAGCACGTCGACCCACGTGACGCACGCTTCTCGTGTTAGAATTTTAAACGCTTCGAACCGTTCTCGAAGCTGGGGAAAGGTTGATCGCATTCGGCTCGCGTGTTTGTGTTTGAAGTGCCGATTTCCAAACGCGGAAGAAATAGTAAAATCATCCCTCGTTTCCATGGCTTCCGGTAGAAGCACGTGCCACGCGTCCGGTTTCGTCTGGTCGGTGGACAATTGAGAGAATTAATTTGGGAAGTAGAAGAGGACGCTGTGCTTTAATTGTAATTTTTATTCATGCTTCTGAGGGGAACAGGTTCAAGTGACCCAACAGGAACAGGTATGGGATGGGTCTAACTAATGGATAGATAATTAAAATTAGAATGCATGGGAAGTGAGTGTTGGAATTTTGGATACCATCGGTAAGAATATTAATAATTGTTTTTTAAAACACAACTTGCCTTCTCCAAACACCATTTTTTATACCATTGACATCAATACATTTTGTGATTAAAAATCAACAGTAAACTAAAGCAGATCTTTCCAAACAATTTTTACAATGTTTTAGTCTAAAAAACTTTATGATTCTGTTAACGAAGGTATGTCAAAAACTCAAGTATTGAATGATTCAAATTAAAGGTGACTAATTCAAAAGACGATTGTTCATTTCACGGGGTTCGTCGTTTTAAACCAAGTCTTTAGTTCTGTAAAATGTTGTTCTGGACAAACTTGCGGACTATACGGTCGTACGTGAACATACTGTCTTTCACAATCGAACGATCGCATTGGTCACCCTCCAACCGATCCCAGAGCGCTCGACAAACACTCTCAAAAGGTTCCATCCCATACACAAACAAATCGATAAATCGCTTATCGCACCATCGTCCGAGAAAAAAAACGCGATCATCGGCCGCAACGGCACTGTCAGCTGCGATGGTCAATAGTTATTTGTTATTGTCATAATTTCTGTTTTGTTAATATTTCATATCCTCCCCCAATTGCCCCGCCGCGGACGGTACGGGCTTGAGTGCGTCTAGCGTACTGCTTTCACAGTGCGGACGGACATGCTAGCATCAAACATTTGACATCTTCAATCTTTGATTATTCTGTTTCCGCTGGCTCCGCTGGCCCATCTTCGCCCCTGGTATGCTCCGTACCGAAACGTTCGACGGGGATTCCAATTCGATACGGCTTGTTATTGGTATCCGATGGCCATCGAATCGGATTGTGGGGCCGCCAACTTTAAACCAAAGATCACACTCCAGATATTCGGCGCGCGCTGGCTGAGAGTGGTTTGTGCTGGTCAACAATATGCACCCAAAAAAAGGACGCCAGAAAGAGAGATAGAGAGATGCGAACAGACAAAACCAATCGTAGAGTGCGCACGGCCGTGGTAACACAATTTCGGGAATCTCTTTATTAATCTTCACAATCGCTCTCTCGCTCTCTCTCTCTCCCGCTGTATCAATCGAACGACATTGTCCTGAAATCGAGCCGATCGGTCGGGGAGACGCACGGGGTGCAGATTTCGGAATTGTTTATTTTAGTGCCACGGAAAAAGCACACAATCGCTGGTCGAAGGTTGCCCAGACGGGTTGTTGCGTTTAGTGTTGCTGTAAAGGTAAATAGAACTGTTCTGGATTTGCTCTGGAACTGCGCTGAATTAATTTTTTTAAGGTATTTTGTTGCTATTCTGGATTTTATGGAACTAGCATGGCAATATTCAAACTGGACACGTTTCAATAGGAACTGTTTTGTAGAGGAAGACCTAGGATTATAAATGCCCTGGTTCTATAAATGCCCGAGCATATAGTATATTGCCAATTAAATAGATTGTTATTGGCACTAATAATCGTCAATTCCAATTGATATTATATCTTCTCACTCAAGTGAACTAAGTTATCCTAGCAGTCAAAGTCCTATCAGATGTCCTGATTAGAAAACAGCACCCGTCCCTATCAGTCTAGCGCCATCTGGACGTTCCTCACTCACCGGTGACGTTATTGGCACACTATTGTGCGCACACTTATTGTCCCCGATCGTCAACGATCATCCCACCACGTGGTGTGCTGAATTGAAATGTATGCAAAGAGCTGCGGTTCGACGCTGCCCGCAGACGGTAGGGCCCTGGGAAAATGATTGGCCATTTTCCAGCTGTCACCAATCACCGGTCGCTCGATCGATCAGTCGAATCTGCGCTGCTCTGGTCATACGGCCGTCGTTTGCGCCACGTGAAGGAAGCTGCTTTGCATATCGAACCGTTCGCATCTGGCATCCGCACCTTGGGAGGGTCCTGTCAACGCAGGGGGGAAGGTTTTGCAATTGAGTCGACATTGGGATTGGTTTAAAGTGGCTGGCCGGAATGGAAACAAACCGAATCATTACTGTCACTGCTCGGGTCCAATTTTGCACCTTTTTCTTTGTTTTTATTTCGAAACGATCAACCGACCGTCTTTGTTGACGGCGTCGCTTTCCGGCCAATATGGAACCCGTATTGCGCGCTAGCCGCGACTTCCCACATGGTGGCCTCCAAAGGGGCATAAACTGCTGAAGGGAATAGTGGCCATCGGGACATTTCCTATGACGTCTAGTTCGTTCTGTTGCGAAACTTGCGACACTGTCATCGGAGTGACAGAAAGCGAAGACAACATGAAGTGGCTAAGAAGGCAATTGATCGTGAATAATAGTTTAGTTTGAAATTGGATCGTACTAATATCTTGAGGATCGTTGTAGAGACTCAATTTTTTAAGATCCTATGGCCATTTGATCACACTTTCTTTTGTGATATCTTGAATAACTCTAATTGCTGAAGTATCCAACACTAACCTCATGAGTTATTTTACAAACATCAAACCGAACGGATTACGAAACCATTTTCGGTAAGAACCCAGAAATTCGTACAATTCTTAAGAATCATCTCAGCAAGAGAAACGCCACATGTGAAACGGACCACTTTGATGCAACGTACGATAGATTGCGCCCGTTCATACCCGATAACGTCCGTTGCATTGCTGGTCCGAATTTGTTGCTAACGCCGGACAACTATCCGCCCGGGCAATGTAGTTTAAAGAGTTAATTAAGGAGATTCGCCAAAATGTTACCGGAAGGGAGTGAGATTACGGATCTCGAGCAAAGCCCGTGGCAGGCGCGACACACGTCCCAGTTGATGGCGACTCCCGCGGGAACTTCCCGAAAACCTGAAAAAAAAACGCACAGTTACGCTGTTTGATGGCGATAGAATCGTCAGGGGCCCGGTGCCTTCTCGGAAGACTGAGGGTAAGTGTCCCTCGCGTACGGTGGGCCCTCGCACTCGACGCCCGCGGAGAACCTTCACGTTTCAAATTGGATCCCTCTCGTTTGTTCGCCGATAGCTATCGCGTCGCGGCTCCCCGGTGGAGTCTGCCCGCTCAAAAGTGCTCGTGTTCGGGCGATGCGTACGAAGGCTCACAGGGACGGTGGGTTGTCGACGGTTTTCGCAGGTACTTTTATCCGGTACGTTGTTAGACTATCGTGAGCATCATCTGCGGTGGTTCGGGTGCGGGAAGCGACCCGATTGACCGATCGACTTCGGTGCAGGCTACAAGATCTCGCCCTGCCAGTGACACTTTCTGTGCGCGACGTTCCCTCACCGAGGACCGAGGCCTCACTTGAGTCAAACACTCGAGCCGTGCGTGGTGGAGAGTGCCCGGCGACTGCGACTTGTCTGCCGGTCATCTGACGCAGACTGATCCACTTTGGGCGATCGGATCCACTCCACACGGGACGTGCGCCAACGTACGTACGACGTCCCTTCGCTTCCTGTGCTGATCGGATCAATCGATTTGTTATTTACCTTTCAGCCTCGGTGGACTCCGGACGGCCGGATACCTCCGGATATTCTACGTGGTGCCCCGGTGCCCATGTGCTCTCTTATCTTCGTGGGTGTGTGTGTGTGGAGGGTTGTCGATTCCGGACACTGTATACCGCAAGTACTTGTGCCCGGATGGATGAGTTGTCTCTCAATCTCTCTCGCTCTCTCTTTCGCTCTTTTACACTTGGATAAACATTTACCCACCCAGGATCACACAAAACCCGTCCTGCTCCTGATCAGCGTGTGCGCTCACAGCGCTGCGAGGCTGGTGCCGGTTGTGGGTGGCCAATTATTTGCGTACATCAAAACCAATATTTTTCCGCGATGAGTGTTGTAAGTGCAATCTCCCGGATCGGTACAAGTCGCGCGCGCATCGTCACCGTGGTTTTTGTGTTTTTTTTTGTGACCCAACCATAAGCGCCTGAATTTTGTTAAGCTCATTTACGTTTCCAAACGACCGCAGGCCAGACGTTATGTTTGGGGTTCGCGACGCGATGTGCGTCTTATCTTTCGCTCTGTTTCTTATGCATCTTGTGGAAGTTCCTCTAGTTTCTGCTTTCTCCAATCCCGGTTTCTGGGGCTCTACATTGTTTGACGTGATTTTAAACCGAAGACGAACACTGCTTTCGGACGTTTGAGCCCCATATTCCGGTAGATCGCGTTCTCGGTCAGCGCGTGTTATCAGTGGAGGCAAAGGATGTCTTCGTTGAGATGACTATGCTTCGCCTGTGTTGGAGTCTTGGGCTCCCCCAACACTAAGTATCACGTTCGAACGGCACAGGCAGTGCTTGTGAAGGAGCAAAACAGCTGCTCACAGGCTACTCCTCGGTTGTCTCCGTTGTTGTGCGTCTTATCGACAATTGAGATCGATGTCCGAACTTTGTCTCGCAGGCAGCGTACGATCAAGGCGCATAGTGTTACGCGAAAGCAAAACCGAAGAAATCTGAACGAATTAATTAATTGATCAGTTTTTCTTTCAAATCGATAGAGACTCTTTGCCGTCCGCGATTTGTCGATGTCCGGTTCTGTTCTACGCTTCGGCTTTTATCTGTTGAGCGCTAGGGAGATAGGATTATGCGAGAGAAACATACAAAAAACCTCCACCAGGGTGCCTTACCGTTTTCGCAGTCGCACTATACGCGGGAACCCTGCGTTGTAACGCGTTGTACGTTGATTTTAATTTTTATTTCTTCTCCCTTCGCGCTTGTTCGTTTTATTTTCCGGTGCCCTTTTTTCGTTGCTGCTGTCTGGTTGTGTTGGTTCTCGGCTTATTCGGTTCGACGAATAATAATGAGGTGCACATTCCAGCAGAGTCCTGGCACACACGGACGATCCGAGACGATCGTCGGTTCTCCGCGTGCGAAGGGCGATCGCGGAAGGCGAAAGTGGGAGTGGGTGGGATGGCACCCGACCCGGTACGGGTGGTGACAAAAGATTATCTGGAATGGTAACGGACCCGATGCAGCAGCAGCACCGTTCAGGCATCCGTGCCGGGGACACATTAGAGCCCCGGGGCGCAACAGCGGCGCCTGGGCTTGTCAATTAGGGAGCAAAATTGGTACCAAATTTTGGTTAAACGCTCCGAATCGGATGATGCCGTGTGTTTGTGCTGCTTCTGCGCGAAGGGGCGAGAGATTTCTCCTTTTTTGGGAAGATAATTTGGCATCGACGGCACGACGGCGAGAAAGTGTCGTACGGATGTGGCGTTTTGGGGGCTCCGTGGCGTTGAATACCTAGCCGGATGACGGTGGGAGAGTGTTCTTTTTATGTTTAATATTATTAAAAATAAAAATTAATACAATTTTGCTTCTATGATCTTTTTTCTTCAAATCTTAAACCCCCTTTATACTGAACAAAGCACAATTAAACGGTCGTAAACCCGAGCAGGTGCCCAAATTACCCACAATTAGTATGCACTGAAAGAATCGTTCCGGAAAAATGAGACAAAAACCCCACCACGAAAGTGAACAACACATACGCTAGAAACGTTGAGCCAGTCATGTCCAACACACAGCCGTCTTGAGCGCAAAGCAGCAAAACAAAAACTCTACCGTAGCACGTGCGCTGCTCATAACTTCAGTCTCCTATGATTCCCGTCATGGGTTGGCATGGGATTCGTCTAACGTGGGTGTCGTTCCGATTGTCCCTGCTCAAGAGCTCCCAAAACCGGACCGAGTGGGGCGAGAGCTTGAAGAATACAAAGGTGGTGGCAGGGGGTGCGGAACAATCTTGTATCGAAAAAAACAAACACGTAGTGGGCACATAAATTATGTTAATGATCACATCGACTGCCACTTTGGCGGCGGCGCCGCAGCCGTAGAACTCGGCCACCGACGCGCTGACGGAATACAATGGACGGGCCCGCCAGGATGGTGAGAACGCAAGCGCCATTCGAAAACGAGGTGAAAACATCGAGCCGAATGATTTTTTGAACAGTGGACGGAAAAAACGGTTCCAAATAACGTTGGACGCCTAGCTGTGGTGTACCGATCAGGGGCTTTATTTGATCCTGTGTCACGGTGGGATGGAAATTTGATTCGCTCCAGTGTCGAAAGGTTACCCTTGAGTAAGATATTACGGTTAAAAGGAAGCCCTTCGGAACGATCCGGAAGCACGTCGACCCACGTGATGCACGCTTCTCGTGTTAGAATTTTAAACGCTTCGAACCGTTCTCGAAGCTGGGGAAAGGTTGATCGCATTCGGCTCGCGTGTTTGTGTTTGAAGTGCCGATTTCCAAACGCGGAAGAAATAGTAAAATCATCCCTCGTTTTCATGGCTTCCGGTAGAAGCACGTGCCACGCATCCGGTTTCGTCTGGTCGGTGGACAATTGAGAGAATTAATTTGGGAAGTAGAAGAGGACGCTGTGCTTTAATTGTAATTTTTATTCATGCTTCTGAGGGGAACAGGTTCAAGTGACCCAACAGGAACAGGTATGGGATGGGTCTAACTAATGGATAGATAATTAAAATTAGAATGCATGGGAAGTGAGTGTTGGAATTTTGGATACCATCGGTAAGAATATTAATAATTGTTTTTTAAAACACAACTTGCCTTCTCCAAACACCATTTTTTATACCATTGACATCAATACATTTTGTGATTAAAAATCAACAGTAAACTAAAGCAGATCTTTCCAAACAATTTTTACAATGTTTTAGTCTAAAAAACTTTATGATTCTGTTAACGAAGGTATGTCAAAAACTCAAGTATTGAATGATTCAAATTAAAGGTGACTAATTCAAAAGACGATTGTTCATTTCACGGGGTTCGTCGTTTTAAACCAAGTCTTTAGTTCTGTAAAATGTTGTTCTGGACAAACTTGCGGACTATACGGTCGTACGTGAACATACTGTCTTTCACAATCGAACGATCGCATTGGTCACCCTCCAACCGATCCCAGAGCGCTCGACAAACACTCTCAAAAGGTTCCATCCCATACACAAACAAATCGATAAATCGCTTATCGCACCATCGTCCGAGAAAAAAAACGCGATCATCGGCCGCAACGGCACTGTCAGCTGCGATGGTCAATAGTTATTTGTTATTGTCATAATTTCTGTTTTGTTAATATTTCATATCCTCCCCCAATTGCCCCGCCGCGGACGGTACGGGCTTGAGTGCGTCTAGCGTACTGCTTTCACAGTGCGGACGGACATGCTAGCATCAAACATTTGACATCTTCAATCTTTGATTATTCTGTTTCCGCTGGCTCCGCTGGCCCATCTTCGCCCCTGGTATGCTCCGTACCGAAACGTTCGACGGGGATTCCAATTCGATACGGCTTGTTATTGGTATCCGATGGCCATCGAATCGGATTGTGGGGCCGCCAACTTTAAACCAAAGATCACACTCCAGATATTCGGCGCGCGCTGGCTGAGAGTGGTTTGTGCTGGTCAACAATATGCACCCAAAAAAAAGGACGCCAGAAAGAGAGAGAGAGAGAGAGAGATGCGAACAGACAAAACCAATCGTAGAGTGCGCACGGCCGTGGTAACACAATTTCGGGAATCTCTTTATTAATCTTCACAATCGCTCTCTCGCTCTCTCTCTCCCGCTGTATCAATCGAACGACATTGTCCTGAAATCGAGCCGATCGGTCGGGGAGACGCACGGGGTGCAGATTTCGGAATTGTTTATTTTAGTGCCAATTGAACTTCAAGGGCTAAGATTGTTTGAAGATTATGTTATTTCAATCCTGCTCGAGTGGAAGAAGAAAAACTCATCTCGAAGCGCACATAGCTCCACGCGCTATGCGATCCAATATGGATCCGCTCCGAGGGCGAGCGCCTAGTGGGCTTTGAAAAGCGGGCTCGAAAAAGATGTGTCTCTTGCTTCAACTGATCTTTCTTCGCTACCCACCGATAGCTTTGTGCGCATAGAACTCATAGCAAGAGTGAGCGGAGCGAAACATTTTCATAGCTCAATTGTGAAAAGTTTACGCCCGACCCCGTTCGGGGGTGCCGTTCTCACCACGTCGGCCGGGAGACGGGGACAGCGAAAACCGATCGAAAATTGAGTGTAAGCAATCATAAAAGCCTCATTCAGATGGAATCTGTTACGATCGCGCATCGAGCCGGGGGGGGGCAGGCTGCTGAGCTAAAATTAGTCTGCCACAAAAACGCACCAGGAGGCCATACGGTCCGCGGTGTCGTAGGGCGCGTGGTGGGAAACGGAATAGATCCATCCTGGCGATGGTGCGCACCAGATACACCGGAATGTGGCCCCGTGTTTATATGCGTTCGCACACACGAGATCCGGCCCGAGAGGGGCCCTCATCACCCTTACATCGCCGATGTGGGTCGTACGGTTCGATTTGTTTGTTTAATGATGACTCGCACTCGCACGCGGGCATGGAAAGTGATATGGGTTTCTTCCCTTCAAAGTCATCGTCTAAGCAGCGCTTCGAGCTGGTGCTGTTGGGCGAGGGGAAACAAGTGGATGAAAAAGATTGATCCCAGACTGGAGCATCCAAAAATCTTCACTTTTCGACCATGCCGGACGGTGCGACGACGGAAGGTGACTAAGTGTTTTGTGATGAAGCGCACAACGGAACCGGTCAATGCTTCTCCATCGATCCCGGGCCCGGTGCGGGATTCACTTCGCGTAGATGTGACGGTGTGCGATAAGCGGCGTCCGGCGTGGTCTAATAATGTACCCGAAAGGAGAGTTTTTTTTTCGTACGCTCTCCCTTTCCAACCTTCAAACATACTCCAGCGAGGAGAGCATAATGTAACGTTCGTTTATGTGCTACGTTCTTACGTTTGCCTCGCAGCCGTTGATACATAGTAACTGATTATTGGGGAGACGAAAAGGATACGGCATACGCGCGCCCCGGTTTCGTGGAACCGAAGCGACCGGGCGCGTCATGAGAGTCATGAGAAAAATCCCGCGGCCCGCGTACGCTAATGGATAGTATCGGATTACGAGTGTGGCATTTAGTTAGCCACGGCCACGGCACAAATTGTTGCTCCGCTTTACTTTGCGCGCGCGCGCGCTCGCGCGACCGTCTCGGCACGGCAACGGTGTGGTGAGATGTTCGCCCCATACGAGATAGCGTCGTGGAAAGTAATGAGTCGGCCGGCCGGTATCACCTCGGCACTACACAATGCCACGCTTTGCCCGGGTGGGAGCGTGCGAGCGAGAGGGAGCCAGTAGCAGCAGCAGCAGCCCATAGTGCACCTAGGGCACTGACGGTGCGCTGCTATCGGGCCGCTCGAGTTGGTTGCCCGTGCAACCGAACACTCACCGGCGCCAGTTCCGTACTTCCGTCCGTTTCATATTTTAAATTAACTGCCGTGGCCAGTCTGGGGCTGGAAGTTCGTCCAAATTGAAGCTGGTGGCTGCATCGCCGCTGGCCAGTGCGCGAGAGCACCCACTTAAGCCCGCGGCCCGCGTCAGGATCACGAATGAGGCGGTGCAAGGGGTTTCTTCACCCCCCTCGGGAGCGCATTGTCTTATCTTTCGCCTGAGCTAATTACCTTTTCGCGTCGGACCCGGTGGGGGTGCTTTGATTCCTGCGTCCGGTACGGGCCGGTCGCGTCCAGGAGCCTCTTCCATTTTAATTACAAGCCTGCGCGCTGTGCCACCAAGGACAATGCGGTGGACGACGCTGGGCGTGGGAAAATATGAAATGCAGCGCGCGGTGAATGTGGTGGAATTTACCGTTTTGCCCCGAACATGATACGGCCGGTGGTGTATTGTGTTTATTATCACACTCGGTGGAAACACTTTTCTTGCTGGGCCAGTAGGAACTGGGGAAGAAATATAATCGGCAACAATAAAGGACCTAGTGTACGGCGGTGATGTGTGCGTACTTCTTTTGGTTTAATAACTAATTTTAGGAATCGGATTACTTATGGAGACACATGGAGAGTTAAAACCATTTTTCAATGCCCGTAGTTAAAGCCTCTCTAGTTATACAAAAGTGACACCCATTTTTTCGAGAATTTCCTATACATCTTGAAATTGTTGTGATGAAAAATATATTTTCTTAAATTGTTTACTTCAAGTTTTTTTTTTCTTCAAGATAATATTCTGTAAGTTTAAGTCTTCTGATCAATTGTGATTCATAAAAAAATGAAGATTTTTGAAGCTGTGGTATAACAAATATCAATCGTAGCTCACGAAAAAAAAAAACATTAACTTCCAAACCATGGTTATAAACGGCTCAACTTTGTTCGTTTTGACAGCCTATGACAGTTGGACAAACTGTACTAACTGGAAAGAAACATCAATCTGATTTTCCTAGCACCAAATATTGGAGTTTCATTCAACTTATGATAGTCTTGCATCTATTACTAAGACAATTTGGCTTGTTTCAATGTTACGATTGTTTGAAATCAGGAGATATGATGTAAGGGTTTTTAAGTCGCTAGGAAATTTGCTACGATTTTTCAATGATTTTCATTTTTCCGAAGGAAGCACTTTAACTGACATTATCACACAAACTGGTAATCCAGAGCTAGATACAATGTTTTTAAAATTAAACTTAAATATCTTCAGTATAGAGAGCAAAATTAGCTACATAGTCGTTGGAAGACACTTACAGCCGCACGCCCGTTCCGTCTGGCGCTTGCGGAAACTTCGTTATCGTTTTCGAATTGCCTTCGCCTATTCACGCGATTGCGCATACCTCACTGCGGCCGTGCTCATTTGAATTTAAACAGCGGCGTCATGTCGAATTGAAATCCGATCAAACTTAAGCCATCAAAAAGGGGCGGCAAGGGAAAAGGCAGCCAACAGTAGAACAACAGTG
>KZ071885.1:268238-287473 GCA_002091845.1 Anopheles cracens | reverse complement strand
TCATTATCGGTAACAATCTCTAGCTTCCAGTGTTGCGCCCGGGCTCTTCCCAGGCTTTTAGCGTCTTATTTTCGTCTCGGACGTCGTTATTTATTCAATGGCGCCTTGACCGTTTGCTCCGAGCCGAACACCGGCGAACGGTGAGCATCGGTATCGGGGCTCGGCGGTGGCGGTAGGTGCTGGTGCAGCCGGTGCAACGTATGCAACGTGCCACTCGCTGGTACGCCACCGGTACGCTACCGACGCTGGACGTGCCTCAGCCGGAGGGGAAATGTGCCAACACTTGTGGCTGGCTGCGCGGCTGCGGTTTGGCCCCGCCAGGAACCTCCAGCGCTCAGCTTCACCCCAGAGAAGGCGAAGGAAATGATTGCAGCGCCTTTTTCCCTGTTTCGTGTCCACCAAGGCGATGAGGCGAGGTGTGCCGGGAGAATCGCAAGAATTTTCGAAACAAACAAAAAAAAAATAAAAAAAAAACACCCCACGGAAAACAAAGAAAGACATATTCCGGCGTGTTTGGGCGAGAGCCGCTGGTTTTGTCGCGCTTGTCACGCGGACATAAATTCGAGCGACCGATTTGCGCACGCTGTCTTGTGTGACGGGAAGGAAATGTGTGTGTTTTTTTTTGCTCTCGTGTGTGCTAACCTGTAACATTTTATTTTATGTTTGCTGAAACCGTACGCAAGGCACGTGAGGGCTTCGTAGTAAGTGTTATTGTGGTGGATTGTTCGGGAAGTTTACATTCTTTTGTGCGCGCGTGCAAAAGTGATCGTTTTAAGCAGTCGGTTTAAAGATTGAAATTCATTTCAGGTATTATTACACAACCCAAATGAAAACCCGTTCTAATCGAAATGCTTCCGTTGAAGATTATAATTTTCGAATAATTGTACGCTTTGTTCCGGGCGCTTGCAGCGATCGGGGAATCAGTTTGCTCTGATCATCAGTTAGGCTATTATTCCGCCAGAAGCAAACCTATAAACATCATTTGAGGGAACTGCCGCGAACTTGAAGAAGCGGGTGCGTTCTCACGATACCGAGCGATAGATGAAGCAGTAAACCTTTGGTTCCGATTTGATGGTTCCGATGGATTTCCCTTCAAACAAAGGAATTAGCCTTCGTGGATGAAACTTTTATTAGGTTTCTGAAAATCAATCAAGTTCTATGTTTTGCTCTACTGTTTTCTCTAAACATAAAAAACTAAGACTCGCTTTAAAAAAAGCGGTCGGTTAACTCGATCCGTTAAGTGGCTCCTTTCCAGGAACATTCATTTCAATCAAAACAATGCTTGAATAGAGTAAAATACTGTAAAAATGGATAGAAATAGGCTCATATTATTAAAACAAAATGTGGTCAAACATAATACTATTTCTCCTATATTTGCAAGAATTTTGGTGAAGATTCGATTAGAATAGATGCGTTTCGCAGTAAAGAAACTCCTCAAAAAGATTAAAGTATAGCACAACCAAACTTTCGAATGAAATGTGCGACTTTGGGCTATTGATATCTCATTTCGTTTCCCACACATACACACACACGAACAGAGATCCATGTCGGATGATTCATTTTCCCAAATAATCCCTAGAAACGCGCAACATAAACATCACCGGAATCGGTAATGAGGGGTAGCGAAACCGAAGACGTTGGCGTAATCACTATCCGCAACACATCAATATCATCAGCCCCAATCAGTGTGTGCGGCGCGGGTTTACGGGCCCATTCGGATACTGGCAGGAATTAATAACAATTTTCTTACTGCAGCCCGGTCCGGGGCCTCGCCTCCCAGCTCGGCCGTTTTTCGCCGGCAGGATTACGGTTACGTCGCTCGTGCGTTAGCATTTAACGCAATTGCCGTTTGTGTAAAGTTTTATTTTATCAATGGAATAATGGGTTGGGGGCGCTGCGTTGCGTGCCGAGTTTCGCTGTTCGAACGGCGCGGTAGAACATTCCGATCGTACGGCGAGAAAATGGGCTGTGTGGAACGCGCAGTGTGCAGGGGAAACCTGTGAGATCGCATGTGTGTGAGTGTGCAGTGTGTGGGTTGGTTTAAAAATCTTCGATGTTTTTGGGTCGCTTATCATACGAGACGTGTGTAGCCCAATTCTAGGTGAATCGTTTGAATAGTTTAAATAATATAATTTTATTTATTTTAATTGCTGTGAAAAATATTCATAACTAACTTAAAATAGTTTTTGAAATTAACAAATGATAGAAAAACTATCTTCATTTATATATAATATAGTACTAAAATAAAAAAGGCATAACTTGTTACAGAACTATACAGAAAATTGAAACAAAAACTAGCATAACAGTGAAACTTCTGCATCTATGGTAACTTTCCAGCCTACCCCCATAAGGCACGCACCATAAATCGCTCCACACACAACAAATCACTCAAGCCTCAATCATTTTCGGTGCGACGCGTAAATCGCATTGCGTTAAACGCACTTTGCCGCATCTCCCCGGCTCCCCGCGAACGCTCCGCCCGAAGAGCGGCAGCCGACGACGACCGTTTCCCACACTGGGCTCATGCACCGAACCGGAGAGCGATTTTTTCCCCTCGTGCACAGGAATCGGGAGCACACGAACGCCCGGTGGTGCCCGGTTCGCATGCGGCGTACGCATCTCCCGGCGGCTGTGGTCGGTACCAGCCGCGGCGGCCCATAATTCTGGTAGATCATTAATTGAGAGGCTGCAAAATTAATACCTGTTTTGTGTTTGCAATCGATTCGTCTCACCTTGGGCCGGCCGGCGGTGCATTTGGGAGTGCAGTTGCGGCGCGCCGAGGAAGTCCCATTAGCACGAGCGGGAAAGCCAAGAGGATCGTTTGGCTTCGCGAGCTGCATGCGTGTTTCGTGCCGGGCAGTCCGGAATTGCAGTGCAATATTGGGCGAAGAGAGTTGGATGAATTAAGCGACGAACGGTGCAGATCGGGAAAAAAGTTATGAAAAGAAGCGCGCGGTTAGAATCGCTTATAGAAAAGCTTCTTAACGCATAAATGGTGAGCTTTTAACAACAAAATTCCTTAAAAGTAAAATATAATAAAAAATACTATGTGCACATTAAACGTTGTATTAGCGACACAGAAACTCGCACTCGAAATATCTCATTTCGAAGGATACAATCTACGATCTAAACGGCTCTATCAGCTGTCCCATCTTCATCATTGTGTCCAGCGTGTGTGTGAGGTGCACGTTAGGCATCTCGCTTATGGTTCGCCATAATTAAGATAGTACGGTGCGCTTAATCTCAACCGAGCTGAGCCTACCACGACCAGAATCTTCGAAAAAGGAGCAGCGCACCGAGCGAAACCTCAAGACAGATTCTCGATACGGGCTCTTCTGAGAACAAAAAAAAAAGAATGCACCAAGCACCAGCGTGTGCGCCGCGGATTAGAGGCGGGAGAGGACATATTTCGGGTGCACGCGCGGAGGGAAATATGGATCATTATTATCGAACCGCAGCGCAGCCTAGTGTGCCCGGGCACGCACGGACAGCCCGGACCGAAGGAGTACAGGCAACAAGCGGGTGATGCGATAGCAGCCCCGGCATCGGCAGCGAGATGCATCGGTGCAGCGTCGTCATACGTTCACAATTTTCCGACACCGGTGTGCATGTGCGCCGGGCGGCAGTGTGAGAACGGTAGAGCTCTCGCTCGGTGGTGGTGGTGGTGGTGCAATTATTTTTAAACGCTATGGGTTGTAAATTTAGAGCACAAAATTATCAGTTGTCAAAGCAGCTTCTCTGGGCGCAGCGGATCGGACCGGTGGTGGATTAACAGCGCCGGGTTGGAAGCTCCCTTTGTGCCGGTAATGATCGCTTATGATACCAGCGATGGGTGGTTTTTTTCTGCTCCGTACCTATAATGGAAGGAAATCCTGTTTTGCACTACATTGTGTTCAGTTTTATTAGCATTATATTGCATGAAAACGCTTTGCTCTAAAGGATATCATTTTAAAACCAGAAACGATTGAAACTGGATATATTATTATAATTATTTTCAGTTATGCCTCAAGTGCTTTTATTAAGGTTTGATCTCCCTTACATATCGAACTGACACAGCAATCGCAGCAAAACTCAGTCATTTAAAGCTTGGCTCATAACCAACCGAGCTGTTAATTACAATTCCACGAAATCGCTGGGTGAGCTTTTAACAACAAAATTCCTTAAAAGTAAAATATAATAAAAAATACTATGTGCACATTAAACGTTGTATTAGCGACACAGAAACTCGCACTCGAAATATCTCATTTCGAAGGATACAATCTACGATCTAAACGGCTCTATCAGCTGTCCCATCTTCATCATTGTGTCCAGCGTGTGTGTGAGGTGCACGTTAGGCATCTCGCTTATGGTTCGCCATAATTAAGATAGTACGGTGCGCTTAATCTCAACCGAGCTGAGCCTACCACGACCAGAATCTTCGAAAAAGGAGCAGCGCACCGAGCGAAACCTCAAGACAGATTCTCGATACGGGCTCTTCTGAGAACAAAAAAAAAAGAATGCACCAAGCACCAGCGTGTGCGCCGCGGATTAGAGGCGGGAGAGGACATATTTCGGGTGCACGCGCGGAGGGAAATATGGATCATTATTATCGAACCGCAGCGCAGCCTAGTGTGCCCGGGCACGCACGGACAGCCCGGACCGAAGGAGTACAGGCAACAAGCGGGTGATGCGATAGCAGCCCCGGCATCGGCAGCGAGATGCATCGGTGCAGCGTCGTCATACGTTCACAATTTTCCGACACCGGTGTGCATGTGCGCCGGGCGGCAGTGTGAGAACGGTAGAGCTCTCGCTCGGTGGTGGTGGTGGTGGTGCAATTATTTTTAAACGCTATGGGTTGTAAATTTAGAGCACAAAATTATCAGTTGTCAAAGCAGCTTCTCTGGGCGCAGCGGATCGGATTGGTGGTGGATTAACAGCGCCGGGTTGGAAGCTCCCTTTGTGCCGGTAATGATCGCTTATGATACCAGCGATGGGTGGTTTTTTTCTGCTCCGTACCTATAATGGAAGGAAATCCTGTTTTGCACTACATTGTGTTCAGTTTTATTAGCATTATATTGCATGAAAACGCTTTGCTTTAAAGGATATCATTTTAAAACCAGAAACGATTGAAACTGGATATATTATTATAATTATTTTCAGTTAGGCCTCAAGTGCTTTTATTAAGGTTTAATCTATCCATACATACCGAACTGACACAGCAATCGCAGCAAAACTCAGTCATTTAAAGCTTGGCACATAACCAACCGAGCTGTTAATTACAATTCCACGAAATCGCTGCACGTTCAAACGGTCTGGTGTCATTTGAATAAGTACCAAACCGAACTGTTTGCTAGGGCCCGCCGGTTTCAACGCAGATCAGCTGCATCACCGTTGACATTGGCCTTGGCGTGGGGCACAGCAAATGGCGTCCTCCCTGTGGTTCGCGGTAACAAATTGTCTATCAAATCCGGCGCATCAAACCACAACGGCTACTGATTTCCATTCGCCTCACCGCAATCGATGCGCCGGGAAAGATGCACTTTAATCCCGCATGAGGCCAAGTCGGAATAAATTTCCCGCTTAGTTTAGTAGAAATGAAAACGACCAGCAAAACAAAAAAAAACGCCCCGTTGCAAGTGCTTCAGAGAAAAGTCAAATTACCCAGGCGCCTAATTAGTACCGATTCTAATGGGAAGCTCGAGGATGCGCTCCTCTGGAGCTGAGGAGGCTCAACGCAACAGCGCTTGCGTTTCCTTCCCTTCCCGCTTTGCGAAGTCGCACTCCGGAGCTAATCAAAGTTCGTGCAGCTTTCGATCTACTTTTCGGTCACCACTTTTGCACCGTTTTGGCGTTCGCTGCCGTCGTTTTTCCCTCCGCTCGCTATCTTTGCTTTGGTGGCTGCATTTCGGCTGCTTATTTTGAGGTCAACCCTCAGAAGAGGTCAGGGTGTGTGGTGCAGCGCGTTCGCGCGCTTTAGCACTTACTTTTTGCAGCAACAGCAGCATCTAAAGTCGCTCAAGTGCAAGTGCCAAGTATGTTGCCCGGCCGCAGCGAAGGCGTCGATTCGGAGTTTCTCCACCGTGCACAAACACACCGGTGCGCTCAATTAAGAGCCGGCTGGTTCGGGATTTCGGTACCATCGTCGGTTGCCCGACGCGACCTGTTCTCGGCTTAACTGATCGCACCGAAGAAGCGCAACGAAACGGGAGCGAACATGAAAGTCGCAGTAATTCGCAGCGCCTCAACGGGCTTGACAACGACACCTAGGCAAATGGCAGAAAACGCGCCGACCAAGCCACACGGTGCCGTATGTACTTTCGGATTAGGCAGGCAAAATGGGCATCCAACACGGACACACACGGCTTAGAGATGCTAGCGCGCTCGGGGCCGTGTTGTGCCGACAGGAAAATTTATACAAATGTCACCAAACGTCAAACCGTGCCATGGGTGTGGAGTGTTTCCTTGGGGTGAAGAGTTTTCCGTTGCGTCGGGCTTGTCGTTTGCGCATTCCTGGCATGACGCGAGTCGCTGGCTTCACGGAGGCGCGGGCTTCACCAAAAAGAAAGTATCAGCATGGCTCGAAAAGAGTGTTTTTTAGAAGCTTAATAATGATATCTTTACGTTATATATGCAATAGTTCAATTTTATTTTAAAAAATATTATAAACAGTATCTCTTTTAAATTAAACACATAATAAAGCAGAAAATTTTAAAAAAAGCACTGCTTTCCTCAAACGAAACCATCCGATTAATTATCATCGGTAAGGCAAAGGCTGCATGTGGATCTCTGCTGACCACCCCAGCATTAAAAGCCAATTGTCTGCGAACCTGGGGGAGCCCGTCTGGGAACGATTACACGAAATCCAAACCCGATCGGTGCCGGTGCCCCGGTGCCCGATCGCGATCGCGCGCTCCGGCATTCATTTGTACGTTTGCGTGTAAAATCACGCGATATTTGTTACAATTTTAATGGGGCTTTTGCTTTCGTCGGTTATATTTTCCATCCCCGCCGAAGGATCTGGGCGATGCGATTCCCGCGTTCGCACCGATTTGCTTTTCGCTGCGCCGCGATCGTTTTCGCCTGCGAGGTACGCTGCGAGTTTGGTTAGAGTCGCGCGATGCTCAACCGATGGTTTATGTACGATTGTTTTACTTATTCCGTTTTTGTTTCTCACTTTTTTGTGTCTACACCCAAAAACACAAGTGGTGAGACTATCGGTGGAAAACGGAGCCAGCGAGGAGGGGTACAGAGTGATCGACCGACGGTTGCCTGGTTGCCTGTGTGGCCGGAACGATCAACCGGCGCGGTACCGGGTATATTTGTAAAACAACGCATCGCGAGCGCTTAACAAATGTGTTCATTTATCTGATTGTATAATAAGCCCTATTATTACTCTTCGTAGTGCTGTTATTATTTTCATCATTACTGTTATTTTCGTTATTATTATCCCGCATCGTTTACGAGCGTCAATCGTTTACCGGGCAAGGTTTGATGGACGCACTGTTTTCGCAGGCCGCCGTCGCCGTTACTGCCAGGTTCGTCGCTTTTCGCGCAGGTCGTTTGAATTCTTACCGTGCGTTCTGGTGCGTGATGCGTTTGCTCCGCATTTCGGGGTTCGGGGCTCTTTTCGGTTGTTTATCGTTAGGACCGGCGTTCGTGCAACTAACCGGTGTGCGGATTTGCGTTTCTCTTCTCGCGCACTCGCGCCCCAGCCTCGAGAGTTTAGGAGGTTGTGGAACCCCTGTGTTCACTCGGTTCACTCTCGTGCATGCGACCAGCTTTGGGCCATTGCACAAGCGTGGGAACTATCGGGAAATTTGGACCAGAAACGGGCCGCGACCGGCTGCGTGCGTGCGCGCTTGCATGGCCTAGGTGATTTGAGCGCGTCGCTCAGGATGGAAACGAACCCGGCGCGTCGGAGCATGATGGCGCGTGATGGTGAAGGTGACTCTTGATGCCGGCCCGGGGTTAAGTGGTCACCATTTTGCGCTACTATCAGCTAAATTCGTCCGACGGTTTTGTGGTTTTGTTTGGCCCCAGGGGAAAGAAGGCGCTCGGGCCGTGCCGTATGATTGAGCCCGGGCCGCTCCAATATTTTCACATTTTCACCAGCGGATAAATCGCGGATCGGGCGACCAGTCACCCCCACGAGCCGGTGGGTTGCAATTTTCTCACCGCGGGCGCCTCACACTGCCAGCGTTAACGCCATTAGGGCGCGAGTGCGGCACTTCTTCGCTTGAACAATCAATAATCTCCGGCCACGGGTGACTTTCGATCTTTTCGGCACCTTCTCGTTATCATCGCCATTATCGACAGCGACAGCGGGTCGTTAGCTTGTGCGCTTTCGTTGCTGCGAAGTGGGAAGAAAACGTCTGCATGCTTGATGGTGTTGAGTAGGGGTTGTTCCGTTCGTTACCAATAAAATCATTATTCGTTATTATCTCTTATTACTGAAGGAAACTTGTGATGGGATTGTAACGGTTATGGTTATTTAAAGATAACTTTACCTCAAATGACTTGCAGGCAAGGAGACGTAAAACATTGCGAAAGTAAATACGTTGCGTTTTTCGGCATAAAGAAAGGCGCCTTTAACTCATTTTTATAGACTCTTAAGCAAAATGTCTTCTCCACTCGTGTGAAATAAAGCATTAGTTTTTGTTACTAAAAATCAAAAGAACAATCAGACCGCGGGCGCCTCACACTGCCAGCGTTAACGCCATTAGGGCGCGAGTGCGGCACTTCTTCGCTTGAACAATCAATAATCTCCGGCCACGGGTGACTTTCGATCTTTTCGGCACCTTCTCGTTATCATCGCCATTATCGACAGCGACAGCGGGTCGTTAGCTTGTGCGCTTTCGTTGCTGCGAAGTGGGAAGAAAACGTCTGCATGCTTGATGGTGTTGAGTAGGGGTTGTTCCGTTCGTTACCAATAAAATCATTATTCGTTATTATCTCTTATTACTGAAGGAAACTTGTGATGGGATTGTAACGGTTATGGTTATTTAAAGATAACTTTACCTCAAATGACTTGCAGGCAAGAAGACGTAAAACATTGCGAAAGTAAATACGTTGCTTTTTTCCGGCATAAGGAAAGGCGCAGGCGCCTTTAACTCATTTTTATAGACTCTTAAGCAAAATGTCTTCTCCACTCGTGTGAAATAAAGCATTAGTTTTTGTTACTAAAAATCAAAAGAACAATCAGAAAAAAATAATCTAATGTGACGACAAATTCGCTCTCCATCCCTACAGATTCGATGCAAACAAATCCACCAAAGGTGCCTCGAAGCTGCGGCGCGATCTAATCAACTCCGAGATTGCGAATCTGCGCGATCTGCTGCCGCTGCCCCAGTCCACCCGCCAGCGGCTCTCCCAGCTGCAGCTGATGGCGCTGGTGTGTGTGTACGTGCGCAAAGCCAACTACTTCCAGCAGGGTGAGTATTTTCGTGCGAAATCAATACGGTAGCCGGGCGATGATGTACACCGAATCACCTTTGCGATAGCCTTCCGATCTTCCGCCGACGGTGCGCGGCGAGGGAATAAAAGGAATTCCACCTACCTCCCGCAACACCACACACACACACGCGACAGTGACGAACGTGATTTGCTTGCTTCCCAACCGCGCCGCCGCCGCCCATGGCCAGCGATGGAGCAACTTGTTCACTTGTTGCTGAATATTTCATGAAATAAAGATTCCTTGGCGATCCGGTAGCCCCGATTTCGATCATCCACGATCCATCCACCGAAGGCCATCCTTCGGCTTCGCCGGCGGTAGAAGGATCATTATTTCGTCGGGGCTACCGGTTTCCAGCGGCGGTTCGCAATCAGGCGGAAAACAGCGCGCCAGCCAACACCTGGACACGATCTTTGCGGGTAGATAAAAATTCAATTTGTGGTGTTAAGTAAATTAGTTTCGGATTCCGGCTTCCGTGAGGACGGATACCCGACGGGTTCATGCCGATTCGGTGCGCTGTGGCATGCCGGCGGCCAGTGCCGGCAGCACGATGGACCACGGCTGGATGAGGGATGATCTGAATTTCAATTTGGTTTCTAGCGTCAAGATAGACCTAGGACGTAGCTAGAATGTGAATTCATTATTTGCACCGGGTTGGGCACTGTGCTGTGGATGCTGATAGGATACTTTTTTTCAATATTTTATAGCTTGATTTTATACGATTTAAAAATCATTGTACGATTTGTTAGTAAGCACAATGTATGTAGCAATAATTCCAAATTGATACTTTCCTCACACATTCTTGTTTGAGTCGATCCACAAGTTTAATTCCATATAATTTCCATCTCCTCTTCGAAACGAACGCAAGATTTCGATTACGAGCGTACGAAATTGATTCCATTATTAAATTAATCGCTTTAATGTCCATCCAAATATTCTCGCTACGATACTCGCTGGCACGTGTTCGCGCCACAAGCACCGTCATACGCTTTTCAACGCTGGAACGATTTTGAATTTCCTTACAACTCCTTAACAAAGCGTACTCGGAAAATAACACCAATCGCGGAGAGTCGCCGGTTTCGGATTGCCTTCCGTTTCGATCGTAAACGATGTACCGATTTAATTAATTTCATCCGTAATGATAGCTACCCTTGTGGAACGACCACTGGAGCAAACGGGCTAACAACTTGATGAAGGCAACGTTACCCCGTGCCGGGAACGGGCATTTTTACTGCCTGCCGGGTTCTCGCCGGACATACGAGCTTCGAGATGAAACGAAATTAAACAAGTGCTCACCACTTCACTGAGCCAAACACTGCATCCAATCGCGTCAGGCAAATCAGCGGCTACCAGCGGAAATCAATTCGTCGTACGAGGGATTCCTCATTCGCGCCAGCTGTCGTTTGGCGCACGTTTCGATGACTGTGAAAATTGACTGAGGAGATCAGTCAGAAAAAAAAATCAAAACCAATCGAATGACTCCCGAGAAGGCAAGAAGAAAAAAAACACCACGAAGATGGAATGTAATCGATTTCTGTTCCAACGCAAAGATATGCAGCGTGCACACATATGCCACACACCACAAACACCACCTTGGCCCCCGACCATGTTCGGCCCGTCAACTCATAAATCAATCGAGAACACGCTGCACCACCGACAACACCGAAAACAGCCGCCGTCTGGCGCAGTTTGCTGCGACTGCCCCGGGCAAACGCAAACAAACCGACGGGTCACAGACATCGCCCCTTCAACCCTCGCCAGCTCCGTATGACTGATGGGCAGTGACTTTCTAAGGTGTCGGGCACTAACACCTTCTGTCATATTCTTACCCGCGCGACGATTCCATTGATCGACGTTTCCACCGCAAGGCAAACGTTTACCAAATCGGGAGTCGCGAGATGGTTTGTCAACCGCGTGCGTCCTCCGCCTACCCGCGTACTCCCCGGTCGGCCCTCGCGAGGCGCCACGGAGCTTTCCCAATCAATGGCCGACTGTTTGGGCACAGAATTAGAGCACGGTCGGCCGCGAACCGCACGGTCGGACAATTTCGGGGAGACTTTTTGAGTGATTATTTCTAGAGCAAATGTCAACCCGCCCGTGGGTGGGTGGAGAACAGCCACCCCAAAAGCTCCGACGATCGGAACGGCGATCGATCCGGTGCGCGTACAAGGAGCTGATCGAGCGGGTGTTTCTGTTTGTGCTGGGTGTTTGAAAACGAGCGCTAACTGACAAGGATTCAGGATGGGAGGAGCATAAGCATAAGCATATCTGCTGCCCTGGAAATCAGTCAAAATCTGATTGGAAAGGTCAACAGCTGGAGTGAGGTTGAATTGGGTTTACTGCCTCGGAGAGGGTGGATGACTTAATTTAGACGCGCGAAGAAACCACACAGGCGACGACGTTCACGTTCGTGTTGCCTTTCTGGTGGCGTGTTTTTCAAGGGCCGTCAAATTGTTAGCTAATAACAAATATTGACACAGCCCTGTAAACAGACAATTTCGTTTGCGTTTAAGTAGGATAAGTTTTTTTAATTTTTTTATAGATTGATTATATACGATTTAAAAATCAATGTACGATTTGTTAGTAAGGACAATGTATGTAGCAATAATTCCAAATTGATACTTTCCTCACACATTCTTGTTTGAGTCGATCCACAAGTTTAATTCCATATAATTTCCATCTCCTCTTCGAAACGAACGCAAGATTTCGATTACGAGCGTACGAAATTGATTCCATTATTAAATTAATCGCTTTAATGTCCATCCAAATATTCTCGCTACGATACTCGCTGGCACGTGTTCGCGCCACAAGCACCGTCATACGCTTTTCAACGCTGGAACGATTTTGAATTTCCTTACAACTCCTTAACAAAGCGTACTCGGAAAATAACACCAATCGCGGAGAGTCGCCGGTTTCGGATTGCCTTCCGTTTCGATCGTAAACGATGTACCGATTTAATTAATTTCATCCGTAATGATAGCTACCCTTGTGGAACGACCACTGGAGCAAACGGGCTAACAACTTGATGAAGGCAACGTTACCCCGTGCCGGGAACGGGCATTTTTACTGCCTGCCGGGTTCTCGCCGGACATACGAGCTTCGAGATGAAACGAAATTAAACAAGTGCTCACCACTTCACTGAGCCAAACACTGCATCCAATCGCGTCAGGCAAATCAGCGGCTACCAGCGGAAATCAATTCGTCGTACGAGGGATTCCTCATTCGCGCCAGCTGTCGTTTGGCGCACGTTTCGATGACTGTGAAAATTGACTGAGGAGATCAGTCAGAAAAAAAAATCAAAACCAATCGAATGACTCCCGAGAAGGCAAGAAGAAAAAAAAACACCACGAAGATGGTGGAAGCTAGAAATTTTAATTGCGTAAAAAAACAAGGCGAAAATGAGCCGGCTCCGGTGACCATTTAGCTTCAATTGCATTCGGTTCCAGCCAATTGGGCTCAAGTTCTTCCCGTTTTCCTCGATCCAGGCCGAGCCCAACACCCGGAGACACCCCGGAGGCTTTCTTCGGGCACGTGTCATAAACGCTGACATGCTGTCGACGGTACGGACGGACGTACGTACGGATGACACCTCGGCGCCCGGGCTCACGGGTTCACCTTGCCTTGCGTGACAATAATTGGCAGCGTTGGACCGCCACGTTCCGATCGTGGTTGCACCGAAAATGCATATGCAATGATGGCTGCTGCCGGAGCGGGACGCCGGTGGACAGGTGGCCAGAGGGGGTCGTCGCGACCTTGGTCGTAATGATGAAATGGCGGCAAATTTGTGATGCGAGGTAATGTGCCGGATCTGCATACATTTGCATCCCATTACGAGCGGGCCGACGAATGACGTTCGCCATGTTTTTTTAGTGACTCGAAGCGGACAAGTGTAAACGGGACGACGAATTAAAAGATGGCATCGGATGAAGCTTTGATTGATTGTGAAAATTGCATTCCTCAGCAATAACGGTTTTAAGGTGTCATTTTACTGTATCACAGAAACGGTTTATTCTATCTAGTCGTGGTTTTCGCATAATATTTCATAATTTAAATATTTAAAAAAAATTGCAGTAGTTTAGTAATATTTTTTTGGGATCTATGGTTGAATAATAATAAAAATTTCTTTTTTTTTGTTTTTATATCACTATTTAAGATCGATCGTGATACTTTTGATATTTGATATCTGATGTATAATAATTGTTTTGGGTTTCTACAATAAATTCAATAAAACAAAACTTAAATTTAAATTAAAATCCAACTCCTATCAAAATTGTAAAAAACTATTTGAAAAAAATCGTTTAATAATTAAAAAAGATAAGAATATGTTGTTGTAGGTTCATTTGATGAAACAAAAAGTGATTTTAAAAGTCGATTATGTAATAGTATACGAAAACTAATTACTCATCTTATGAGAAGAAATAAATAATTCGAAGGAAGATAGCTATTTTGATATTATTTCAACGAATTTTTGAATTGGATTCGGTATATATAAAAATTGGATGAAGTATATAAAAATTCACCAAATTCATTAAATGATGTCTTCAAGGCTTAAAGCTTTCAAAATAAATATCTCTCAATCTTTGTCTTATGTCTGCTTATTATATCTACCGTACTATCGATCATGTTTTCCAATGACATGACAATCGCGAGCTAAGCCATTGTTATTCTTCCGAAATGTTTGCCACAAAGCGTCTGCATGACATACGCTGTGCCTTTAGGTGCAATATTATTGTTTATTCACCCTTGCCTCACAACAAGCTCCATTAGCCTCAACCGTTATAAGGTTGAAGGGTGTGAGAACGTGAACGCATGGAGACGCATCTTGCGTACCAGCCGGCATCATCCCATAGTCTGGAGCACATCTTGCCGAACGCGTGGAATGACAACTCACCCGATTTTGAGGATGTTTCTGCTTGCGCTGCATCTGTCATCGCGCACAACAATCGCGGCGGAATGTCTCCACTGTCTTTCTTAAATGTACTGCCGTGCACCCCTTGCTATCGGTACCGATGGATCGCGATTTCTTAATAATGGTGGTAACATTTTAATAAACGTTGCGCACACGTACCGTCAGGCCGTGTATGTGCGTTAAGTTTCATCCAGCAAACAAGGGGAAAACAGAAACAACGTTTCTTCCCACCAGGAAATGTGTACCAAAGTGTGATTGCGTCCTGCGTACGCCAGATAATGCGCCATACGTGCCCACCACCACCACTGCCGCCTGCAGTGGATAATCTTTGTTTCGCAGGTTCGCAGCGATTGCGATAGCTTCAGCGCGATAAGGTCGTGGTGCTTTTGCGTCGTTGTCGTTGTCCTTCGGCGATTGCGATTGTTCCTGGCAGCGGTGGAGGAATGTTCTAGTCGACCGACCTGTGCGGAGCGTAACCTTTGCGCGATTTGAATGAAGGACGAGCGAACGGGCTAACCGCACCTGCGATTGTGTACGTAGCGCTCACGGTTCCGGTTGGCGGAGTGGTACCGCAAACGTGGGAGATTGTTCTTGCGGAGACCGGCGTGTGAGATCACTGCGTCAGGTGATGATGAATCGTCCGTTGCGAGCAATCTCCTTCCAAACGCGTACTGCAGTACAAACAGCCAGTCGGAAATGACTTCAAGCATCATGTTTTGCTTGCTGAAGAGGGTTGCGAGAGAAGAGAAAGAGAAATGATAACTCATGCATGATGTAATAAATGCTATATGCGAATAATATATTCGAAGACAGCTTCAACTTCAACGCTAGTTGAGCGTTTTAAAAGGCTTTAAAGCCACTTCAAAATATAAACTTACTTCGGAGCTACGAACAGAGCGTGTCGGACCATCTGTTGCACCAGAAATGCACCCAGCGATGGATCGACTATCGATCGGAAATGCTGTGTGGAAATCTGCGACCACTCGACGGACCTCACACGGCACTCAGGCGCATGTGGTACTTCCTCGAGAGGCACTTCTCACGGTCAGTTCCACAGTTGCTCGCACCGCAGAGGATGACGCGATGGAAAGCATGCCATATGTGCACAATTGGCAACAAACTATTGCAACCGCCGCAGTCCGTTCGGAGAGATTCCGCTGGGCTTTAAGCGCACGGCACGTCTCAGTCGCGTGTGCGGTCTTGGTGTATGCGTTTTTTTCCAGTCCAGTCCTACTTTGGCGAGATAGAAAGATATTGTACTGAGCAGCCCCCGCTGCTAGAAAGGCTTGACAAAACAAGAACCGTCCACCGGCCGTGAGGGCCCTTACGTCTCGAGTAGGCAAGTCTCTCGAGTGGATCCTCTGGAGCCTGGATGAGACGTGCCGCTGACGTGCTGCGCCGCTTCAACAACAAGCCCAGAACTTCAGCGGAACGCTCGAACGCTCGCCTGAAGATTTCAGGCCGGGAGAAGAAAAAAAACCTAATGTTCCACAAACTCCCCCAGCACGAGCGGGCGAGTCTCGTCTTCTCCCGTACCCACGTCACGTTCACACACACGCGTGATGACGATGCCTTCCGTCCATCGCAGCGCACGTCCGCCACACGTGGCGGGCGTAACCGATCTGTGGCCCGTTCCGGTTCGGTTTACGGTCCGGGTCCGGATGATGATCCGGAGAATCACGTGTGCAGTGAAAGCTGCCGTTAGATGTCGCTACCGTGCGACATCCACAGCACGGCGTCGCCGGCTCCACTTCCAATTAATTAGCCAGCTAATTGCAACCTCCACAGCTACGCAGGTCCTCGGCGGCACGATCACACATTCGGTGCGGCTCGTTTTGGACTTTGTTTCGCGGGGCCATTTCCGGGGCGGTCAGCACGTGAAGATGGGACGCGCTTACGCGCTTAATTGGAAAAGTGATGCGACTAAACGCGACAAATCGGTGGGGCGCACGTATTAGATGGGCTGGATGGGGTTTCATCCTGGGGGATCGGTTCGTGTGGATAAATATCTCATTATGAGCGGGACGCTGCTGTGAGAAGCTGTTAACGCTCGGTTTCGTTAAGGTTATGACAACTCAGCAGTTGCGGCGGGTGATTGGATCCGCTGGGAAATTGGAGATGTGCTGCGTTGGGTGTCAAACAAGCCGCTCAGGCCGGCCATTGCCTGTTACCACAGTTCAGTGCATGTTGAAGATAGGTTTTTCTTTAGTTATCAAATGCATCCAAACAATATTTTTATCATTAGTCTGACTAGATTGATCTAAAAATAATAGTCAACGATGTTCTCGGTACTCAAGCCGGATTGTAAAACACTTCTCAAAGTAGAATTGATAAAAATTCTGCTGAGTATTGATTTGGATAATATAGCTTTACTTCGTTATCTAGACGTTATAAATTCATGAAACATTCTAAGATTAAATTATCACAAATGGCATTTCAAGTCTTTTTATTTTTAGTTTCACCTGGATGAAGGTTGGACAATTCTTGAAAAACACCCTGTAGTATCTCATGATTAACTCAAATTTTGCCATTTAAATAGAAGATCTCTTCAAATGTTCATAACGCACCCAAAACTATAACTTATGGCAAAATTTGAAGTTCAAGTCTTGCTACACATTCCTACCTAATTCACCGTAGCAATATTCCACACATAACCGTGGCTCATACATACTTGGCATACCGTTCCGGGTGTTTTTTCCGCATACCTGTTCGATTCGCTCGACCCAGTTTTCCGCATTTCCATACCAAACATTCCGAACGCAACGAATCCCATGCCAATCATCGCAGAACCTCCCGAGCAGGCAGCATTCCTTGGTACGCGCGATGGCAAAGAATCAATTTACCGCGCGTACCCAGCAGCAATCCGTCCAACAGCCGTGCCTAATTTATCAATTTACGTATATCTCACGATCCCCGCGTCCTGTGCCCTCAACCCCACCTCCCCCCCTCCCCCCCCCCCACGGTTCTCGGCGATTGCCCAATTTGCTGAGTTTCCACCGCGCCTCGGCGAGAGTTGAATCGTCATCGGAAATAATCAACAGCTGGCGTGCCCTCGAGGACCCTTCCTTGAGGTGAGTCCTTGCACCCCTCAACCCCGACTTCAACTCTCGATGACTCGAGCCACGCCAACGGATCGGTTTCTCGCGCCAGACATCGGGGAACCTGTTCCAATCATACACATCGTTCACATGCTGGTCCGATCGGGCCGGCCCCGTCCTTTCAGCTCCGGGGTCCCGACCCGCATGCAGCATGCGCAAACAAAAAACCCCACCGAAAAAGAACAAATCGTTCGTCAGCGATCGATCGATGTTTGAAGGTTCGAATCTTCTTCGGCCGCTGCCGGGAGCGAGCGGCGACCGTGCGGCGCGCTTCAAGGTCCGCTGCGGCCTCCCGCGGCGGGTACGCATTGGGGTGCTAACTAGAACGGCTTAACCGCCGTAACGAAATTATTAAAGCAAACTTGATGAACGTGCGAGATGAGCCTAACGACGGGAGGGACGCAGCGAGCAGCTCCCCGTCGTTTTATTCCCCGTCGTCCGCGAGTATTGAAATAATGTTTCAAATTCGTAACGCTTCCCCATTTGCAGCGGGGATGGTGCTGGAATGCGATGTGAAATTGGTTTGTGTGCGGGAGGGGAATATGCTCGATTTCAATAAACTTCTAAGGTATCTCGTTCGAGTGGGAAAACAGGGGAAAAGAAAAAAACACGAGATAGAGCAGGTTCGTCGCTTGGTCGGAGACGGAGACTGCGACTTCAAGTCTTTCGATATGAACGCGTGTAGCGCGATTTCGCTTTCCGTGTGGGTTCGGGAACATCACACCACCCAACCCGATAAGCCCTTTTCAGGTGTCCGCCGTTGTAATTGAATCTATTCGGAGGGATAAAATTGAACAGTTCGATCGTTCGCACAAAGCGATTGTTCTCTAATAAAGCGTTAAATAAATCCCTCCAAACCCGGTCCCGGTGCCGCCCCGATCGAGTGTTTGTGTGACTTTTTTTATCTAACCGTTCCTTGCCAGGGGTATTTTATATTCAACATTCTTACTTCTTCTTACTTTCTGAAGAAGAACACGTAAATAGCATGCAAGAATACCTGTCCATACCTCATAAACAAACATGCCAAGTAATTTTTCAACGATAGGCAATCGAATGGCAAATAAATTCAATTAAAAATGCATTCCCTCACACCACAAGCAGACTCGGGGTGAGATGAGAAGCCATTGGGCAGGGAACAAATCTGGACGAAAGTACACTGATTGGACAGAATTAAACGCAACAGACCCCTGTCACCTTCGCTTCCCCGCTATTCACAAAAAAGGGTTCGATTATTTTCTCACGCTGCAAATGGCATCGCGCGCGACGGTGGAGGCCGCGCGAAAGCGCGAACACCGCGGGGCCATCCGGCAGAGAGGGTTTGCGCGCCGAAATGCTTGTAAGTGTTAGCTGTTTGTTGCGGCGTGTAGTACGCCTAACAAGCCGCTCCCTATCCGAACACCCAAGCGCTGCCCCCGGGGGCCTTTCCTCCTAACGATATCCCTGTTTTCGACGTTGCTGCCCTTCCGTGCTACACTAAACGGTCCCCACCGGACCACCAAAAGTCCATAACTTACACCGCGGCAGGGACGACGGAGTGATTCGACACAAACACTTCGTACGCCGGAGCAAGGGGCAGCGAAACTCACACTATTTCTAATCGCACCCGGTGAGGGGGGGGGGCGATGGTTCGCGGCGTAAACACCGGTTTTTCCCGCTTCAAATTGCTCATTTAGTCCGCGGGGCCACACGCGGGGCGAACGGTGCGGCGTGAATTCTATTCAATATTTGTTCAACATTTATTTATATTCCCATTTTTGCACCATTCTCGCGCAAGCGTACGCTCACGCTGAATTACTAT
>KZ071885.1:253377-268228 GCA_002091845.1 Anopheles cracens | reverse complement strand
GCCACCAACGCCGGTCCATCCCGCAGGAACCGATCCGATTCGAGCGCGAACGACAACACACTGCGAAACGAATGATTTCAATGCCATTCGCAACGACGAACCCCGCTGAAACCCTCGCGAGAGCGGGAGTACGGCTCCGTATAACTAGGAATTGATTTCGCCTACCACTGCGGCCCTATCGGTCCTCTGCGGGCTCTTTAGAGGGCCGTCCAGGGGGATAATAATGGTGTAAGCGCTTAATGGCTTTCGGGAGAGTTCTTTTCCGTATCCCCCTTTTTTCAACTCGTTTTCTCGAGACCCCGCCGGTTCGCCGAATGTTTGTGATATCGCTGCGCAGTGGTTTTATCGCATAGGTCCCTCCGAAAGGTGTGAATATTACCATTAACTGCGAGGAACTGAGGTTTGGTACGCTGAGTCTCGGCATCCCGCCACGAGCAAACAACACCACACAGCGTCCGACCGCTGATAAGCTCACAAAATTTCACTCATCACCATTTAGCGTTACCGTCTGACGGGTAACGCCTTCCGAGTGACTGCTGGCGGCAAACTAGAGCACAAAATCGTAGCGCCACAGCCGCTCGGCTCGCCCAACGTTGCTCATTACCGAGCGGGCGGCAAAGACCGGGAACCGGGCGGAGGGAACGAATGAAAAATCTGGAACGCTGTTGTGTGAGCAAACATTTTCGGTTCCGCCCGGAGCCACCCTTTGACCCGTGCGGGTTGTTGCAGAACGAAGCGCAGCACGCGGTTTCTCTCACCCGCGTTCAGCCAAAACCCGATCATTAATTGTTCGAGCCATCAAGCTTTCCCTCGCGGTGGAGCAGATTATTCACATTTCTCTTTCCGCGCTGTACCTGTGGTCTTCTGCAGGACCGTCGGCCTCCACAAATGACCAATGGCTCGGTGTCGGTGAGTGGTGAACACAAACACACACACACACACACGCGCACGGGTCCGATATGACCCAAGATGTCATAAAAGATGCCAGGAAAAGACCACCGGCTACTCGGAACTAACACCAACGTGCTAACAACACCGAATAATTGACGTAATATTGTTCCTCACACCTTTCCATTCGTTGAAGAAATGCAGGGAAACGTAATAATATGGGAATGTAGAAGCCAAGTATGTGGAATTATGACCTTTCATTACAAAACACAATCGAAAACGCTTCAGAACCATCCCATACTCTATCGCATGTACATCATCGCGGCTCAAAACCTATCAGCTCCACTAAACCAATTATGACAGCCCGACAACAATACACTCCCACCACATTTCGCCCCGCGACACACCTAGCGATCTGACAGGGCAGCAACCCGTCCCTGGTAGCCAATAGAACTGTCAAACGCAACAGCACCGTAAACGTCAACTGTCGGGCGCGTACAAGCCGTTTCGTTACCGTTCGTAGCGTATGAAGTTGGCGAACGAACGAACCGGGTGGCTCAAGCTCATCATCAATTAAAGAAAATCAATGAGTAAGCGAGGAAAAATCGCCCCATCCGGAGCGCATTCGATACGGGCTTCGGTGAGCATGTTGAATGGAGTTTGTTTTTTTTTTTTTGCGAGCGCGATCGCGGGCGCGCGCTTTAGAGCCCTACCCATATTTAAAGGGCCTCAACGCAAAAGGGCTCCCTCACGTTAAAAGGCCAATCAACGAAGCTGACAGCTAACAATTACCACGCGGCAAACGGAAAACGAAGCTGTCTGGCGCAAAGTGCGATGCTAGAAAGTGCACCGAGCGGCGCAAGCGATCCCCCGCGTCGGAATCAGCACCGAGCGTTGCACCAATCGAACTTAGCTTAACTTGTCGTCGTCGTCGTCGCCGTCGTCATGTTGATTTTCCGTTCTGTTCGCGTCCACGTATTGCGTGGGCCGATCCGATGTATCGCTTCGATCATGATGGCTTTAGCAGGCGCGGGCCTATCCTCAAAGGGAGCGTCCGTTCCGAAAACATGCAACTGCAACTGCCGGCAGCATCGCTGAGCTGTCGATTGCGATCTGCACCTGCCGAATTATGAGGCCTGCCGGTTCGGGTGTGTGGGATGCGTTGAAAACGTTCACTGGGGCTCGTTCTGCAGCAAAACGACTTTTTTGCGGTGTGCCATTATCGTTTATTGAAGCAATATTTATTGTGTGATAATAATGCCTGCATATATATAGAACGGAAAATGAAAGTTTTAAAACAAACAGTTTTATTCGCCCGTGTCGGCATTACGCTATCAGCATAATTCGATCGGTTCAATTTTCATAGCCACAAGGCGAAACTTGCCACCCACTGCGCGGCAGATCGATTCGTTCCAGCATCCTTCGGAACGGCGGAACAGGTTAGCTGCACCTACGACGCCGACAGCGGGAGAGAAAACCCATGGTGGCTTTTGCTTTCGCCCGTACACCTTTCCGTCGATTGTTGATCGAATGTTTTGAGCCGAGCATGTAGACGCGTATGGGCCGTGCGATGTGGGATGCAGGGTGCGTTTGTTTGACCCGATCTAAAATGCGCGGTAAAGTGCATTGGAAAGCATAAAAAACTTAAAAATATTCTTTGAACGCATACAATCATTTTAGTTTTATTAATCACACTGAGTTTGTCTCTGTTGAATACTATTTCAAGCATATGCACCTCTTTATATATTGAAATTTTTATTAATGCATCAGAAAACACCGTTTAACATAGACACTGATCTCTTCAAGGATCTCAAATCTACTCCCTAGATTTGTGTGTTCATATTAATTCCATTTTTAATAAACTGCACAAAATACATAAATAATCATTATTTACCAAAGAAAGTATTCTTTCTGTTTCTGCCTTACGATTCGTTCGAATGACTCCACGTTGCATAATTTCCAGCGCTGCAGTAATTAATACTATGCCTATTCTCTTCAATTACAGTGTTCAAACGCAGCATCGACATCGGGTTGCATTCGGCACCGACACCAAATATAGGATTCTCGAAGGTAAATATTCCCCCCAACCTCCTTCGCACGCCGGTACGAGCGAGTTTTCCCACGGACCAGAAAGCGCAACTCTATGGATTAATACCAACAAACAGCAACAAACAGAAGAGAAAAAAAAAAACTCATACGATGTGGTAAACCCTTTTTACGCTGCTCGGTTCGCGTCGTTGAAAAAGGAGAAGGAATTACAACCAAATCATCACGTTACCACTTTAAAGCTTAACTGCGCGTCTGAAGCGTCCATCGGCGGTGGCGGCGTTCGCTGTGCGGGGCTTTTTGGCCCGTTCCGGAGTTGGAGTGTGGAGATCAATTTCATTTCCCATTTTCAGCCCGGGACGCTATCGATATCGACGGCTAATTCTTCACCGGACTGGGACGGGTGACGTCTGAAAGCATTTTTCACATCGCCCTGTGTGCTTGGCGGTTAATCGGCTTCTCGATGATTATTTTTGAAATATTTAAAGTCCCACGATGGCAGTCAAGTTTATCATATTCGATAAAAAAAAACGACACAAACTTTGGCAAACACGGTTCCGAGCGGGTTCGCGGTGTTTTGTTTCATACAATTTATTTGTTCCACTAACCGATGGGTTCATTTGCTAGCCGGAAGGTGCCTCTCCCGTCACAATGGATTGCAACGTTGTTGCAGTTCTTTCAGTGTGCAGTTGAAGTGCAATTGCACAATGATGTGTTGAGACGACATTGTATGCTAACCGGATGTGGCGAATTAAGTGGCTGGGAAAATAGGTCTCCGGCAGTGGAAAATTATGCTGGCCGGTGCAGAAATGAATTGTTCCCGTGTAACGATGGAGTTTAGCAAGCCAAACATCTTATAAACCAAGTAACCAGGATAGAAAGCTAGTGATAATAAAGACGCTCTAGCTCCAAATACTTGGAAGACCCAAAAACCGTAACCCAATTCCACATCCACGCAAAGAAGATTCGATTGGAGTGGAAATTTCTCGTTGCTGAATTCATTTCCTCCCGATCCGTTGTGGCTCGCAACCCCAGCTAATCGATTAGATCACGCAACCTGTCCGTACGGACGCTCGCGGATCGCATTACAGTCCCCCTGTTCCGATTGTCATCAAATTGGCCGCAAAGTGTCCATGCTTGCCCGGGTAATTACTTGCCCTCGCCCAGACCGCGGGTTCGTCGCTGCGCGTCAAAAAGGGCAAAATCGTTTGCCATTTTCCCGCCTCGGCTCCGAAGTACGATTAGCGCACCGAAACCGATTCCACCGGGTCCGATTGTGTTGGGTACGCGTTCATTCACTCTCAGCCGGCCAATTTCCTGTGCCTCGCGTCCCGTGCGTCGAGATATTCCCAACCCGACTCGGCTTAGCGCGTTCGCTGGAAAGAACGTCACTGGAAACGAGGCCTGAAGTCAAATCAATCGAACGAATTACCGCACCGGCCGGTGGAGCGGGCCCTCCAAAACGGGAGACGACGGATTTCGGGTGGAGGACGCCAGGATTGAGCGGCCGGACGTTTCCTACCACAGTCACATTGCCTAATGCGTCTAATGGAACGATTAATCATAATCATCCATTTCTCTCTATTTCTTGGCAATAGCCTCTACTCACTCGCACACACACACATAGAGCGACACAGAGACTGAGCGACAACTAATCGAAGCTTACTCTCGATTGCGATTGGGGTGGTCACCCGAGGTCCGTCAAGCGCGAGCACCGGGGCATCCCTTTTTTGGGGCGTAGGTCCAAAAGGATCGTTTTCTTTTATTTATTGCATTAACAATGAATTTATCATTTTCTGCGCTTGGCAGAGGGCCATGGGGACGAGGTGACTGTTGGCGAACGGGAAAATTGGTACTAGCTGGAGAGCCTAATGTAAATAGAGGTATCCAAAGTGAACTGCTTTGGGAACGTTTTGGATGGGGCAGGTTTTGGACAATGGAGCCCCACACGTCGTCCGAGGGTCAGCGGGATCGCGGAGTGGACAGCACGGTTCAAAGTTAACGAGCACCAGCACTCGAGCGAGGAGGGCTTAAATGATGTCCACCATGACCATTTAAGGCGGTGGATTACTGCACGCAGTCATATGCATACTGAGACGCTGCGAACCATATGGCTTGGAATATGACACTGGAAGCAACTGGATGTTTGGCTGTAATTTGTGATTTGAAGCTTTTATACGAAAATATGATAAGATTTGAATCATCATTTGTGGGAGTTCTTGAAATCTTCATTAAATCTGGACATCCTAGGTAATATTTCGAATATTTCAACGAATTTTGAAAAGATCTACCACAACAAGCCCTCTATCCTCACCAACCGAAACCAACGCCGCGCGTTTGTAGAAGCCTTCATCTGACCCAGTTTCCACGGTTCTTTGGTGTAGCGTCGAAACCAATTCACAGTGCTACTACCAAAGACACCGTAGCTTCGCCGCTGCCTGCTTGGATGTCTTTTTTATGAAGAGAATCTCTTGCCAGCGAATGTCTGTCGCTTGGCTCTTTGTCTTTTTTGTTGTCTCGCAGATATTCGGCTGGTTCTCCTTTTCGGCTGAAGTTTTACGTGCATTTGGCTTTCCAGCCAACAGGATCCAGCCAACAGGGCAGCAGGCTCCAGCAGGATGGATGGGAGCGGATGAAAATCCATTTATACGGTTTGTTAAGTGTTGACATGCGTTGGATTTTGCGCAGCAAGTAGGAGCGTCGAACATCGGTGGGTTCGAGGTTCTTATTATTTGAATCGCTGGGAAAGTATTGAAGGAAAAACGCTTGAGGCTTTAAGAACCGGTGTCACACGTGACATGCGTTATTTAATATGTTTTTATTGCCCAAGCTGCTACATTGTGCAACATGTATCAACTACTCATAAATAAGTTCAAGCGAACTGTTCGACCGATCCATGATCGAGATATGGGGATTTCCCAATCCATAACTCACCATTGAGATTCCGGAGAGCCGGATCTGTGCCGATGCTGGCTCCTGTGTGCGAGTGGAGAATATCCCGCACTTCCAGGTGGGATGCACTTTCGGCGCAGAAAACCCATCGATAATCTCCTATTATTTTTTATCGCGGGGCTGTCAATCGGATGACAAATTATACGATCCGGTCCATGTGAAACGTACGCTGAATGCACTCCGGAGTGGTGATCTACGGGGCGCGATTTCTTGGAGACTGATATCATTTCAAGCTCGGTTACATATCGGTTTATCCTGCGCGACAGTTGCAACAATAGATGAATTAAGCAGAAGGGTTGACACACTTCGCTCGGTGGAAGGCAGAGTTGAGTTTATTTCACCTCGGTGGATCTGCCGTATGGGTTGCCTACAATTTAGCAACCCTCAACCCCTCAGCTTCGAACGATGCGATCGTATGGGAAAACACTAACCACCTTCACCGTTAACCGTACGTCAAGTATACTGCTTGTGCCATTCGCTACCCGCTACGGCAAAAGAGCACTGCGAGATGGAATAAATCTGGCAGAAAAGCAGCATGCAATCATCTCGCGCACCGATCGATAATCGATTATTGTTTACTTTTATTTCATCGACAATGATCAACCGATTGTCGATCCCGCTCCGTACCTACACCTTTGGCCAACCCACTCCCCCTCTAATGGGCCTTTCTTGCCCACACTCGGGTACGGGCGCAGTTACCGGCAGCAGATCTGCATCGATTCGCATTCGGTACGGCTGCCGGACGGAGGAAACAGATTGCTCAACCCAAGACAGTCAATAGATTTATTTATTTCTATAACTGTTGCACTCAACAATTACAGCTCCCATTATGCACCTTCGCCGAGAGGGTCAGAGGAGTCGGGCTGGAATGGGTGTAATGGTTTCGTCGTACCTCTGCGTCTGCTACATGGAAAGGGGAATCGATCGTAAAGGGGAAAGAAAGAAAACTACTGCCGATGCTACTCGAGTAGCGATTTCATGTGCATGATGGGAAAAAGATCTTTGATCGATTGTTTTCGTTCGGGCATAAAGACGGGACGAGCAAGAGGCGGGCATCGGATCGGGCTGGCGCATTGCAATTTTTACGATCATCGCAACGTCGTGATCGACGGTATGGGAATTACCTACTCCTGTCTCAATTTAGAATTGAAGAAATTGTTAGGTTTGTTTTCTGCTGCGAACACAATTTGAAGAACTTTTTGTTAGGAACACGTGTATCATTATGAGGCATTTGTTTATGTTAGCATTCCAGAAATTGAATTCTTATGTTTTAAATGTTGTTATGTGCGAGATGTATGTGATTTTGCGCGAAGCACATTTTGTATTTCCCTTGCAAGATACATACACTCGTATTTTTTTTTAATTTTTGGGTTTGTGTTAAAAAATATCCACCAATAAGCAGTTTCCACTGAAAATTAAATATAATATTTTTGGAGATCCTGCGAAAAAAAAACTAATGAAAACAACTACTTTTCCAACATGTGGACAAAACCATCATTGAACGATGTGGAAGAATCTCACTTTATCAATGAAATGCTTCATTAAATCTGGACATCCTAGGTAATATTTCGAATATTTCAACGAATTTTGAAAAGATCTACCACAACAAGCCCTCTATCCTCACCAACCGAAACCAACGCCGCGCGTTTGTAGAAGCCTTCATCTGACCCAGTTTCCACGGTTCTTTGGTGTAGCGTCGAAACCAATTCACAGTGCTACTACCAAAGACACCGTAGCTTCGCCGCTGCCTGCTTGGATGTCTTTTTTATGAAGAGAATCTCTTGCCAGCGAATGTCTGTCGCTTGGCTCTTTGTCTTTTTTGTTGTCTCGCAGATATTCGGCTGGTTCTCCTTTTCGGCTGAAGTTTTACGTGCATTTGGCTTTCCAGCCAACAGGATCCAGCCAACAGGGCAGCAGGCTCCAGCAGGATGGATGGGAGCGGATGAAAATCCATTTATACGGTTTGTTAAGTGTTGACATGCGTTGGATTTTGCGCAGCAAGTAGGAGCGTCGAACATCGGTGGGTTCGAGGTTCTTATTATTTGAATCGCTGGGAAAGTATTGAAGGAAAAACGCTTGAGGCTTTAAGAACCGGTGTCACACGTGACATGCGTTATTTAATATGTTTTTATTGCCCAAGCTGCTACATTGTGCAACATGTATCAACTACTCATAAATAAGTTCAAGCGAACTGTTCGACCGATCCATGATCGAGATATGGGGATTTCCCAATCCATAACTCACCATTGAGATTCCGGAGAGCCGGATCTGTGCCGATGCTGGCTCCTGTGTGCGAGTGGAGAATATCCCGCACTTCCAGGTGGGATGCACTTTCGGCGCAGAAAACCCATCGATAATTTCCTATTATTTTTTATCGCGGGGCTGTCAATCGGATGACAAATTATACGATCCGGTCCATGTGAAACGTACGCTGAATGCACTCCGGAGTGGTGATCTACGGGGCGCGATTTCTTGGAGACTGATATCATTTCAAGATCGGTTACATATCGGGTTATCCTGCGCGACAGTTGCAACAATAGATGAATTAAGCAGAAGGGTTGACACACTTCGCTCGGTGGAAGGCAGAGTTGAGTTTATTTCACCTCGGTGGATCTGCCGTATGGGTTGCCTACAATTTAGCAACCCTCCACCCCACAGCTTCGCACGATGCGATCGTATGGGAAAACACTAACCACCTTCACCGTTAACCGTACGTCAAGTATACTGCTTGTGCCATTCGCTACCCGCTACGGCAATAGAGCACTGCGAGATGGAATAAATCTGGCAGAAAAGCAGCATGCAATCATCTCGCGCACCGATCGATAATCGATTATTGTTTACTTTTATTTCATCGACAATGATCAACCGATTGTCGATCCTGCTCCGTACCTACACCTTTGGCCAACCCACTCCCCCTCTAATGGGCCTTTCTTGCCCACACTCGGGTACGGGCGCAGTTACCGGCAGCAGATCTGCATCGATTCGCATTCGGTACGGCTGCCGGACGGAGGAAACAGATTGCTCAACCCAAGACAGTCAATAGATTTATTTATTTCTATAACTGTTGCACTCAACAATTACAGCTCCCATTATGCACCTTCGCCGCGAGGGTCAGAGGAGTCGGGCTGGAATGGGTGTAATGGTTTCGTTGTACCTCTGCGTCTGCGTCTGCGTGGAAAGGGGAATCGATCGTAAAGGGGAAAGAAAGAAAACTGCTGCCGATGCTACTCGAGTAGCGATTTCATGTGCATGATGGGAAAAAGATCTTTGATCGATTGTTTTCGTTCGGGCATAAAGACGGGACGAGCAAGAGGCGGGCATCGGATCGGGCTGGCGCATTGCAATTTTTACGATCATCGCAACGTCGTGATCGACTGCCGATGCTACTCGAGTAGCGATTTCATGTGCATGATGGGAAAAAGATCTTTGATCGATTGTTTTCGTTCGGGCATAAAGACGGGACGAGCGAGAGGCGGGCATCGGATCGGGCTGGCGCATTGCAATTTTTACGATCATCGCAACGTCGTGATCGACGGTATGGGAATTACCTACTCCTGTCTCAATTTAAAATTGAAGAAATTGTTAGGTTTGTTTTCTGCTGCGAACACAATTTGAAGAACTTTTTGTTAGGAACACGTGTATCATTATGAGGCATTTGTTTATGTTAGCATTCCAGAAATTGAATTCTTATGTTTTAAATGTTGTTATGTGCGAGATGTATGTGATTTTGCGCGAAGCACATTTTGTATTTCCCTTGCAAGATACATACACTCGTATTTTTTTTAATTTTTGGGTTTGTGTCAAAAAATATCCACCAATAAGCAGTTTCCACTGAAAATTAAATATAATATTTTTGGAAATCCTGCGGAAAAAAAAACTAATGAAAACAACTACTTTTCCAACATGTGGACAAAACCATCATTGAACGATGTGGAAGAATCTCACTTTATCAATGAAATGTTTTTCATCAATCAACTCGAAGATTACGCGTAACAAAAAACAATTCAATGCGGACATATGTCGGGAAGGAATCGATCCACGTCTAATCTCCCATCAACCAGGGCCCCTTCAACCCGCTACGACGTTTCGCAAGTTCGCTTCAAACAAACAGCAAAAGGATTTCGATCCATTTCGAGGATTTCCGATTCCCAGCCGGTTGCGACACCGATGGCTGGGAATTTCGAGCACGGCCCCGCGAAGCCGATCAACTTCAAATAGACTTTCGTCACATGTGACAGCATGCTTAAGCGGTAGAATAGTAGGAGGGGGAAAAGGAGTGAAATTTCGTACAGATAAAGCAAATCAAAGCCACCGTGTGCGCCACCGCGTCGCGGAATGGCGGATTAAGATGCGCCGAGTGCCGACGGCCGACCGGGCCCAGTCCTGTTCCGTGTGAACGGTGACCACTTTCGGGCTCCAACAGGGCGCGAGCTGCCGGGAGGTGGGTGACTTTAGAGCGCAGCTGCCGGCAAATATGCTGGAAGCCGCCGGGAATGTCACTCGCGGAGATTGATTTGATTGGGAAATTTGATGATTTGTCAGGTTTACGTAAGTGCCTACGACTGACTGGCCGAAAACGGATGAGACACGGGGAGGGAGGGTGGTGAGAGGGAGGGAAGGAGGACTTAAAATATTGATTTCCCATCTCCGTCCCCTCGTCCGGCCGGACAAAAGGGGGCAACTATTTAATCGGGCCTTGCGTAAAAACTCACGGAACGACTTATTAATGTACTTTATTTTTCTTTTACTCTCAGGGTTTTTTTTCTGTTCTTCCAAACTGATCGAGCTTTACACGATTGAGTTTTGATTCGTTCGTTTTCGTTTCTGCCGCGTTCCATTTCAGGCGCTGTCCGGATTTCTCATGATGCTCACACAGAACGGGAAGCTGCTGTACATTTCGGATAATGCTGCCGAATATCTCGGCCACTCGATGGTAAGTGTTCGTGGGGGTGAGGGTGGCCGGAGGAATGACGCCGGAGTTTGGTGATTCATCTATCTAGTTTGCTGGATTCGATGACATTTTTTGTTGGGTTTTAATACTGCCAGTGCAGAGCCAGTTTGCTTCGCGCGGTAGCTCGAGCGATAGATTTAATGCAGCTTCCCTAATGGGAAGCTACCGGCCTTCGCTTGAACGAACATCGTTTAGACTCCAATGGCGGAGGATGGGATTAAATTTGGTGTGTTTGTTTTCGGTTGTTGGAGGCGCATTCGAGCAGTGTATTTTCGTTTTTGTTATGACATATTTAGAGCTCTAAATGCCAAATGACAGAGCACTGCGAGATGGAATAAATCTGGCAGAAAAGCAGCATGCAATCATCTCGCGCACCGATCGATAATCGATTATTGTTTACTTTTATTTCATCGACAATGATCAACCGATTGTCGATCCCGCTCCGTACCTACACCTTTGGCCAACCCACTCCCCCTCTAATGGGCCTTTCTTGCCCACACTCGGGTACGGGCGCAGTTACCGGCAGCAGATCTGCATCGATTCGCATTCGGTACGGCTGCCGGACGGAGGAAACAGATTGCTCAACCCAAGACAGTCAATAGATTTATTTATTTCTATAACTGTTGCACTCAACAATTACAGCTCCCATTATGCACCTTCGCCGAGAGGGTCAGAGGAGTCGGGCTGGAATGGGTGTAATGGTTTCGTCGTACCTCTGCGTCTGCTACATGGAAAGGGGAATCGATCGTAAAGGGGAAAGAAAGAAAACTACTGCCGATGCTACTCGAGTAGCGATTTCATGTGCATGATGGGAAAAAGATCTTTGATCGATTGTTTTCGTTCGGGCATAAAGACGGGACGAGCAAGAGGCGGGCATCGGATCGGGCTGGCGCATTGCAATTTTTACGATCATCGCAACGTCGTGATCGACGGTATGGGAATTACCTACTCCTGTCTCAATTTAAAATTGAAGAAATTGTTAGGTTTGTTTTCTGCTGCGAACACAATTTGAAGAACTTTTTGTTAGGAACACGTGTATCATTATGAGGCATTTGTTTATGTTAGCATTCCAGAAATTGAATTCTTATGTTTTAAATGTTGTTATGTGCGAGATGTATGTGATTTTGCGCGAAGCACATTTTGTATTTCCCTTGCAAGATACATACACTCGTATTTTTTTTTAATTTTTGGGTTTGTGTTAAAAAATATCCACCAATAAGCAGTTTCCACTGAAAATTAAATATAATATTTTTGGAGATCCTGCGAAAAAAAAACTAATGAAAACAACTACTTTTCCAACATGTGGACAAAACCATCATTGAACGATGTGGAAGAATCTCACTTTATCAATGAAATGTTTTTCATCAATCAACTCGAAGATTACGCGTAACAAAAAACAATTCAATGCGGACATATGTCGGGAAGGAATCGATCCACGTCTAATCTCCCATCAACCAGGGCCCCTTCAACCCGCTACGACGTTTCGCAAGTTCGCTTCAAACAAACAGCAAAAGGATTTCGATCCATTTCGAGGATTTCCGATTCCCAGCCGGTTGCGACACCAATGGCTGGGAATTTCGAGCACGGCCCGCGAAGCCGATCAACTTCAAATAGACTTTCGTCACATGTGACAGCATGCTTAAGCGGTAGAATAGTAGGAGGGGGAAAAGGAGTGAAATTTCGTACAGATAAAGCAAATCAAAGCCACCGTGTGCGCCACCGCGTCGCGGAATGGCGGATTAAGATGCGCCGAGTGCCGACGGCCGACCGGGCCCAGTCCTGTTCCGTGTGAACGGTGACCACTTTCGGGCTCCAACAGGGCGCGAGCTGCCGGGAGGTGGGTGACTTTAGAGCGCAGCTGCCGGCAAATATGCTGGAAGCCGCCGGGAATGTCACTCGCGGAGATTGATTTGATTGGGAAATTTGATGATTTGTCAGGTTTACGTAAGTGCCTACGACTGACTGGCCGAAAACGGACGAGACAGGGGGAGGGAGGGGGTTGAGAGGGAGGGAAGGAGGACTTAAAATATTGATTTCCCATCTCCGTCCCCCCGTCCGGCCGGACAAAAGGGGGCAACTATTTAATCGGGCCTTGCGTAAAAACTCACGGAACGACTTATTAATGTACTTTATTTTTCTTTTACTCTCAGGTTTTTTTCTGTTCTTCCAAACTGATCGAGCTTTACACGATTGAGTTTTGATTCGTTCGTTTTCGTTTCTGCCGCGTTCCATTTCAGGCGCTGTCCGGATTTCTCATGATGCTCACACAGAACGGGAAGCTGCTGTACATTTCGGATAATGCTGCCGAATATCTCGGCCACTCGATGGTAAGTGTTCGTGGGGGTGAGGGTGGCCGGAGGAATGACGCCGGAGTTTGGTGATTCATCTATCTAGTTTGCTGGATTCGATGACATTTTTTGTTGGGTTTTAATACTGCCAGTGCAGAGCCAGTTTGCTTCGCGCGGTAGCTCGAGCGATAGATTTAATGCAGCTTCCCTAATGGGAAGCTACCGGCCTTCGCTTGAACGAACATCGTTTAGACTCCAATGGCGGAGGATGGGATTAAATTTGGTGTGTTTGTTTTCGGTTGTTGGAGGCGCATTCGAGCAGTGTATTTTCGTTTTTGTTATGACATATTTAGAGCTCTAAATGCCAAATGACGTATGCTCGGTGCCGTGTGGGTCTGTTTTAAACTTTAATCGATTTATTCGATTTAATATTATCAATAATGGAACAAAATTATACATTTCACAGTACTTTTATTATTGAAATAACTAAATTATATCTAAATTGATTATATTTTCTAATTACCTCATGATTAAACATCATAAAAATACAAACAGAGAAAAAATCGACTTTTATTATACAAAAGACTTCAATGACAGTATGAGCAACGAACTTTTATTAAAAGTTGCACCGACGTTTGGACCTCCGCATAAATGCTTCCCCGTACTTCTTCTGCTTCTTTACTTGTTTGCACAACCCGCTGCCTTCACACGTACGTAATCTGACGGGATCCCATTTTCTGCATTGTAAATATCGCGTTAATTGCGTGCTAGTCTTTCTGCCTCTAAACTGCCAACGGACAGGCCGCGAGAAGTTACTACAGTCCAGCGCGCGAGATCCATCTACGCGCAGTCAGGGCAAACCCTGTCGAGATGAACGAGCCTACCGGCTTCAAATCGAGCGCGCGCGCGCGCGCTCGCACTCCTTCACACACAAGATGGGAAGGATCACTTCAAAACCCACTCCGCTTCCCCGCTGGGTTGCACTGGCGGCTCACCCACCCGATAATGGGTAAAAATGCCGAGGCAATATAAACGGCCAGCTGGACCGACGGTGGAACAATAACAAAACCCACCACCCGGGCCCAGGCACCCGGGCGAAACCGCGAAGGCGAGAAAGATATCATCTTAAATTTCGCACCACGGCAATTTGTTAAAAAGCGCATCCGATCATATTACGATCCCTGCGCCGTCCGTGCTCCCTGCTACACCCCACCGGGGAGCCCGCCGAGCGGGGGCCTTCCTGGGAAACAATTTCGGAGTCACCTCTTTGACTCTTCACGCTGACGACGACCGCTACGGCCGGCCGACTGGCGATCGCGGTTGGGTTAGCCCGTTGTGGGGTTGCTTCTTTGACTCTTCACGCTGACGACGACCGCTACGGCCGGCCGACTGGCGATCGCGGTTGGGTTAGCCCGTTGTGGGGTTGCCGCGGCTCGCGCCCGGTCTCGTGCGCTCGTGAAATATGATTGTTTTGATGTTTATTCTGCATCTTGTGTGTGTGTGCGTTACACAGGAGAATTCACAAATGGTGGAAGCATTGGCAACGGTCCATCTCGCACTTATTTTGTTTTTACTTTTTTTTGAACGTGTATTTTTCGTTGTTGTTGCCAGCACAAAGCTTCTTCAGGCTCAAGATGCAGTGATGCGTCGGTAAAAGCTCGCAAATAAGGCGAACGAACGATGGGTGGGAGGGAAAATATGATTATGTCTGGCAAGATTACTGTGA
>KZ071885.1:216211-227351 GCA_002091845.1 Anopheles cracens | reverse complement strand
ATTTGACTTGCATTTGACTGGCGCCCGTCATTAACGATCGATTGTTCGCCCAATGTGGCGCAGCCTACTGGATCCTTTCAGGAGTGTTTTGTGAAATTGGACTAGCTTTGAAGGTATTAGAATAGCAGAGTTATTACGTCCTTTAACAGTAGATGTCATCTGTTTTCTATATCAATTGCAACAATGTAGACAACAGACATTAACGGTTCTTTGGTTATTCAGCTGCTATTTTTAAGTGTTTTTTTTTAATAACCAGAGCTTTTAATAGTTTAAAAAAAACCTTTATGTTTAAATGAGTTCTAAAATTCGCGATCCTTTTGCCGACTAACTGCGATCCATTTGCCATTAATTTCGATAAACGATGTATAAAATGTTGAAAACAATTATAGATATGTTTATGAAAATATTCCAGATAGTCTTAAGCAACATCTTTGTGAAAAATGAATTAAATAATGTCTCCTTTTCCACCTGATTATTTGGCCATAACTGATCCCATAGAAAGAGAATTAATTAAATTATAAATAACCAGAGCTTTTCACCGCGTTAATGATTTTGTTAAGCATAACTACCACCATTTTTTCCACAATCTGCATTCCTTACTAACGTTCCCAGAATTTTTCTCCGTTTCGTTATTTCGTTCAGCCCGACCTGACGGTTGATTTGTCGAGCCGATAAATAATCACGCCTGCAACTATGTTTCTGGGAACAACTTTCGCACAACTCGCTCACACCTTGGCGCAATATTTAAAATGCACTGTGCGCGCGTGTCAGAACTAAAACCGGGACCATACCGCGCCTGGTGGCATCACAACTAGAGCGAAGAGTGAAAACAATTGCGCTGAACGAAACACAAAACCCCGATACGTAAACTAGCGCGAGCTTTTTTTTTTTCATTGCGATTATTTTCTGGCCAAATGTTCGCGTGCGGTCACCTTTGGCACATACACATGTTCACTGTGAGCATACCGAACCACGGAGCAGGACGAAGAGCCCGGCTGATTGTTTGCCATGATTGATGTGCGGGGCTGAGTCTCCCTTCAAACGAATGCTGATGTTCGATGAAGTGAAGATAAAAAGGAAATGGGTTTTTTTTAATACAATCAATTAAATCAGACTTGCAAACAGCAGAACAATAAAGCAATAATGAATGGAAACACATACATATTCGATTTATTTCTTTCTTCAACTGTAAACGAATGTTTACTAATAATGTTTATTGTGCTCTCGTTACAGCGGAGAGTTTCATCTAGGCTACAGTAGGAGCGAACTGCAAGGTGTATCCTGGTATCAACTGCTGCACTGGGAATCAACACGGGAAGCCCAAAGCAAGCATAGACTTAGTAAGTAACCATCACCGATCTAGAGCAATTATTAGAGGAGGATAAAATGGCATAAACAAAATATTTCCAAATTATGTATTATTCATGACGAATTCTGATATATTTGAACTAATATATAATTATTTGATTGATGTATTAATTGATTATTGATCAATTTGTCTTTAATAGTTTCAAACCCGACATTCGGACACAAGCAGAAGAAATTTTGATGAAAACGGTTCATTACATCGGCTACAATCATCTGATTCTAGCTTTAGAACTTCGTTTAAATCATTCAATTGAAGAAAAAAAAACATTAAAAATAACAAAACATTCTTTCTTCCCCCTGCCAGTAACCCAATCGGAGCAGGACCGATCGTGCATACTGCTCGTGCGAATGCAACGCCGTCAAAGCGACTTCCTGTGGGTGCACGTGGTGCTGCAAGTACGTGACGGACAGGACTCGAACCAGCAATCGGTGATCGTGTGCACTAATCAGGTGTTAAGGTAAGCTTAGCTGCATGGTGGCACTCGCGGCTGATGTCATTTGCATACATTGTCCACATCCGGGTCACCGGTGGAGACAATCACAGGGAGGTAAACAGGGTGACACACAAACACACATGTGTGTTTTTTTTCGTTCTTTAGTTCAAACTAATAAAAACCGAAACGAAACAGGAGGTCTCGTACGGTCCTATTCGCTTTCCAACTCCCCCTCGGGTCGAGAGAAAGGAAAAAAAAACAAACAAAACGAGCAAGAAATCGCTGGCCCAAACGAGCAATTCGATCAATCCGATGGTCGAGCCGATTCGACCGATCGACATTCGATCATTATCGGCGCAACGAGAATCGATTGGTAACGGCGAGCGGTTCTGCGACAGCTCGACAAAATCCACCCTTTGATCAACGGGTTCGGGCATGGGACAAGGGAAAACACGGGCATGAAATACCCGGGTACCGAATGAGCGGAGTTGCATTTCGTACCCTGACGATTCGTCGTCTTGCGTCAGTTGAAGTCCTTTGATTGCGGGAGTATTGCTTCCTTGCGCTCTTTTGACGCGCAATGTTCTCGGGACTGTTTCTGGACACGTGTGTGTGTGTGTGTGCCCTTGTGCACACAACATTTCCGTTCTCAGACCACACGCTCGCAGGAAATGATGAAATTATTGCAAATGCTAAATATCGTCGATTGCAATCGCCGCCGCGCCGCGGCTTAATGCTCAGCCCTCCGCCGTTGATGTCGTCGTCGGCAATATGTTGCTGTCAGCGCAACATGAGAGATAGAGGCGCGCTCCACTTTGACGATCTCCGCCGATCGCTCGGGTCGGTCCGGCTGAAGTTGACGGCCGGGCCTGCCGCTGATAGCGATCGGCCCGAGCCCACTGGACGATGGATTTGCTTTTCGATTTTGACGTAACCGAACGGATTTATGGTTATCGGTACGCTGCCATCGGCAGCAATGTACGATCTGCCTTTATCAGCGATCTTGCGTAGGCTTCGACAACCGTAGCCCCATAAAGTGTTGCCATTACTGTAATGTGAGCTATTTTATGATCGACCGCGCCGAGGGACGCAAAAAACAAACCCGCGCGTTGTTGTCGAAACGGTCGAACCCTGCTTTAAAGTGTGCAATTAAAATTATCGTTTCGAAGTTATCAAATAGACCAGAATATGTACACCCAATACGGGGCCGGAGCACACGACGGTGATCTTGATTTGTTGCTAGCGATCGCGCACACGGGAGAAAGTGCACGCACCCGCCTGGTAGCACAACAATGGGCGATTGAAACACGCAACCTGATACCCTCGCTGATCACCCTCGAAAATCACTTCATTAAATACGCTCTCGAAGCACGCCAAACCCGATCATAACAATATAATTACCCGCATGCTTGCCCGTTTGACGCCCGGTTGACCGTTCGGCCGGCAGGGATCCCTTCAATCACACCACCCGGACCGAAGCACGCAGGGAGCGAGCTGTGCGGCGACGTGACGCGTGTCGGGAGTCGTCGGGAGCAAATTAGCCCGAACACCGCCTGACGTGGGCTCCCCGTGGTGGGCGCGAGCCTTCCGTATCGTGACCGTATCCTTACCGCCCGGGCAGGGGGCACGAAACAAAAAAAAACACATGGCAGGAATTTAATTACCGATTCGATCGCGCATTGATATCGATTCGTTTCAGGAACCTTCGCAGGAAGGCTGCGAAGCAAGCGCCTGGCTGAAGGTGCCTTGCACGGGGCAGAACTTGCACGAATGGAAACGGTTGTTTACTTAGCACGGCTCACGTTGGCGTTGCCGGGGCTTTTGCACGGCTGCGTGAAAGGCTGCACTGTTAGTGCGGAGCACCTGTCCGTTCGCTAGCCGGCCGGCAGTGGCTGGGCGCAACGGAAGGAAAAATCGTGCCCGGGACAAATAATTCACACACGAACGCCGACGCGATCGATCCGCCAAAACGGTGGCCCACGATCATTGATCACTGGATGCGAACCGTCCTGCGAATGGGTTTGCAGCGTTAGGGGGCGTAGCACTGATTTCGACTGCCCCCGCTATCGAACGATCACAGCTACCCGCTGCAGTCAGCTACTCAATTTATGGGTTTTATTATTGATCTTGACGGAACCTGTGCAGTTTTGTAATTAATTGATCACCCCAACGGGAGTTGCGTAAGCCGTGCTTTAAACCACATTAGAATTCGCATAGAGAGCATGAAAGACTTGAATGAGTGGGTATGTGAAATCAAGCGACGAACCCTTCGGGCAGATAAAAAAATATTATATTTAACGCTCTAGGCGCTGTTTTTTCGTTCTACAAATGTTCACACACTCACACAATTCTGTGGCAGTGCTCTGTTCCTTCCTTCCTTCTACTTTATTACTCTCTTTCCAATGACGGCCGTTACTGGTATGGATGCTGCTCTCAATTTTGTTACACGGCACAGTGCAACACAAGCGAACGAACGAAGTGAAATTGATCAACACAAAGTCACACGGAGCAGCAGTTGATCATATTTTACTTTCCCCATGCCTCTCCTCTCCCTCCCAATACTTACTGACCACCAGTACCCTCTTGTTGTGAAGTCACATATGTAAACGCTGGCCGGATCGGAACGGTAACGTCATATCGGCCACCGATGCGAAGCACTCAGTTGCAACGCGCTGGCGCATTCCACATTCCGTCCGCCTCACCGATGGTACGATTCAATCGGCGATGCACAGGTCCGAAATTGAACGCAGAAAAAAGACGATCGAAACGAAACAAACGACTCGAACCATAGTGACCGTTCGGAGGTTTCTCACATAAATAATCTAGACCACCCGGCCACATCCACCGTGGCGACCAACCGCAGCAAAACAGTACCATCGATCGATCGTTTGCCGATCGATCCGGGCCTGGGCCTGGAGGTGCTGCCTTTCTTGCGCCGGGTCATCCAGTGACCAGTCGCAGCGCATGTGAACCGGAGCACGCTCGACGCTTTCTTAAGATGTCTCTATATGCACACGTGCACACGGCAACGCGTGGATGGACGCGGCTCAAGTAGAGCCGGCCACGGCCAGCACTCGGTCTGTACTGTGCACGGCACGGACTTTTATTGCAATTCCGCTCGTACTAATAACGCTAACAATAATCATAATGTTGCTCCATTACTCAACCATCACTCCCTACTGGCGCACATGATAATATCTACACGCGGGCACATTTGGACATTTGTATTGTGCTGCTACTCACCTCGTTTGGGATGGCGAGGAGCCCACATTTCCAGGAATTTGTTGGTGTCTGATGATCATTTTGGTTCTGTATTATTTGGAATAAGTTGAACAGAACAGAACTTTACGAATAAATTATGCTTTTTTATTTAGATAATCAGAAAAACTTAGCAGAATGAGCTAACACTTATGGAACGCTTTCTCATTGTCTTGCAGTTGAATTGATTGCTCAATAACTCCAGCGGGAAAAGGCTCTAAATATTATCCTTTGATTTGTTATTACAAAAAGAACAAAAAATGATCCACTCGATTCACCTAACCCCGGGCCATTTCATCCATTCCAGCGCGTCCTTGAGGCACGTATTTAAACAATCTGATTGCAGGACAATAAATAAAGTGTTATTAAATATAAATACATTTGCAGCCGTCTGTCCGGTGCCACGGATCATAAAAAGCGCAGCGATGCACAAATGAGACTGAGCGGTTGTTCGTTTTGCCGCTCGATCTGGCCCGATACGCGGCGTGGGGACATGGACATGGAGCCGGCCGATTCCACCCAAAGCGGGCGCTCGCGCGAATGAAAAATCGACGGATGATGAGGTCGACCACTTACGGTTTCGAGCCAGCGCCGCGCGGTTCGGTCCTTTGGCCACTTGCTACCCAGCGCAATTGGTTCTGCTGCCCGGTGCTGGCGGCTTAACCCGCCCGACGGCCATTTAGTATCATTTTTTCACAATTTATCTCTCCATGCCGCCCGGATTGAATGTGAGCACATGCGAGCGGTCGAGCGCGCGCGCGCGCTTACCTCTAGCGCGCTGTGTTGCGGCGGTAAAATATAGGTGATGGTTGATACAGCTGTTAAAAACGCAAAACACGCCACGAGTGCTATCACTGCACTGGTGGGTTTCGCTTTCCCGCTTCCAGACGCGACGGTGTGCGATTGCACTGTGGAGAGGGAAAGGTAACAAAATACAAAATAAAATAGCCTGCACCGGACGATGAAGATTTGGGCGCGAAGTGCATCACACCCCGTTCGGCAACGAGCGCAACATCGTCCCGCTCATGCAAAGGACACCTATCGGCGATCTTTTAATAATAATTCCTGGAACCTGCCCACGCGGTCTGCCGATCTCCGGTGGGGGCTGTCTCGCTCCCTGTCAGGAGGGTAATAATTTGGATGGAACCGCACCGTCACCTCCACTGCTACCCTCGGCGTCGCTTTATTCATTAACATCTCGGCTCGCGGTGCAATATGCCACATAAAATTACCCCATCATAAACTATAATCGTTTCCGCGCGCGCAATGCAGACCGGACCGGCGTGCACGATGCACGCAGCAAAGTATTGGCCGAGCGGTGGGAATTTATCGAGGAGGGGGGAGTTCCAATAAGGGCCAATCCGAAATTGACGTCAATTACCGCGCGGTGAATTAGAAATGGCCGGTGGGAGCGATTAAACAAACACAATTATTGTGTTGCTGCCTGCTTTATGAAGAGGCAAATCTGTGCTGTTTGCTATTTTTTCGCAAATCACATTGTTACAGGGTTAGTTTTAATCGAAAATACTTATTCGAAAATACGAATACTTCGAAAATACTACGAAAATTAGTGGCTCCTTCTACAGTTGCGGTCAGAGGAACCTGATACTTCTGAAAAAACTTCGGATTCATTTTGGGTGTCAATTGACACCAAGAAGAGTACTTACGGTATTAGATTTGAAATTTTCATCGATTTTCTAATTTATTCATGTTTTTTTTTCAAAAGCGCTTTCTGTTTCTTCTTCCGATGCACTAAAACTACAAAAATATAAAAAAGTGTGTAAAATCATAAGATAACTAAACCAAAACCTAATTATTATTATTAACCCATATTGCATATTCAGTATATGCAGAAACAAAATTATTGGTTCGTTACTTTCCCAGCTTTTAAAAGGTACAGAGGAAACAACACAGAAGATAATGATCGCTATTAAAATTTGGGGACCGGCCACAACATCTTCCGCGACCGGAGACAGTGGATCAGAGCGGAAGCCCCTGGACGAAAGCCATGGTACACACGATCATCGTCAGGATCAGCGAAGATCTCACTGAACGGTTGAAACGGATAGCCGCATTTATTATTTATTTAGCGACATACTTTGATAGCAATGTATAGATTTGCGTAAGTTTGAAAGTGTTCACAAGAATACCAGCTGTACATCTTCCGTATCAGTATTGTTATTAGCAAGGGTTTCAACGCATCCGATCAGTGTAGTTAGTACCAATGATTGCGTTTATCGGTGCATTGCACGTAGAGTTAATTTATTGTATGTGTTTGATACAGTTGTTAGTCCAAATGAAGCTGAGCCTGTTAGTGGATTATCCATTTTATTTCGTTGGCCAATAATTTATTTTTCCAATAAGATATCGTAACCTGCAGCAGTCTTTGTGGATTCGCTGTAACAAGAAAGGCATTCTTTAATATATTTTTAAACAGTTGATAATTATGTATATAGAAATAAATGAATGAAATGCACATCGAATTAAATGAAACTCCTAATTCCCCTACATTAAATGGTACAATGAAAACAGTAAGCTAGCATAATATCCGTCCAGTTTGTTAACGATTGTATAAATATTGTGGAAATTATCTAGACTAAAACATTTTACATTTCGTAAGTTTGTTATACTAATGTAATTTTCGAAAGACCGAAGGCAATGATAAAACAGTAAATCAATTGAGAAAAACGACTTTTTTATATTGCTTTCAATCCGACTCTTCCCAAAGCATCCGAAATTACGTATTTTCAAACAGGTAAGCGTATCACATTGTTGTTCTAACATCGTTTGAGTGATTGGATTCCCTTAAAATGTTTCCAAACAATTTTTAATACTGCTCTTCTGTTTATAAAATGTACGTAAACCACTTTCACCGATTTGTTTGAATTTGTCATCCTGCGCGACCATCTAAGGGTTGCTATGTTTCCACCACTCATCCATTGAGCGCCCATAGTGAGTGCCTTTTGTTGTCGAGCTGTCAGTTCGATTTGTAAACAAAGCGCATGCGGTTTTCTCGTTCGGTTGTGTTTTTTTTTTAAATTAAAAAGTGGTTATTAAGCATAAAGTCGTGTTTATTAAGATAAATTTATATTTTGTGACGAATCTACAATGAGTTTCGCCGGCCCCAAAGAGATTATAGCCGAGGGAGACACGGTCGTGCTGTATCTGACGCCCGCGCTGATGCACACGATCGACGCGGTGCCTCAAATCCGCAACAAGAAGAACGAAACGATCGATTACGTTTTTCAAACGAGCTTCGGTGCGTTGAAGGTGCGCGATCTCATCGGTGTGCGGTACGGTGCGCGCGTTCAGCTCACCAAAGGCTGGGCCCACGTCCTACAGCCGAATCCGGAACTATGGACGCAAACGCTACCGCACCGCACGCAAATTCTCTACACGCCCGACATCAGCATGATACTGTACCAGCTGGAGGTGCGTCCCGGCAGCGTCGTGATCGAGTCCGGCACCGGGTCCGGATCGCTTTCGCACTACTTTCTGCGCGCGATCCGTCCCTCGGGCCACCTGCACACCTTCGACTTCCACGAGGAGCGTGTCGCGAAGGCGCGCGAAGAGTTCGTCGCCCATGGGCTCGGTGATAATGTCACCGTGCGGCGGCGGGACGTGTGCGAGCAGGGCTTCGGCGACGAGCTGGACGGTACCGCCGATGCCGTGTTTCTCGACCTACCGGCACCGCAGCTCGCCATCCCGCACGCGGCAAAAGCGCTGAAAAATGAAGGTAAGCTACCCCCAATTAAGCAACCATAATGGATTTTCTTCGCGGCCGACCGACCGACCGCACGCCCGTCCCAGGCCAGCGGCGGGTAGAAAAATCGCTTTTAAATCTGTTGCACCGACAGTAGTCCTGGTGACACATGGTGCTAACAATTGGTTCGAACACTCCCAACGGTTGAACCTTCCTGCATTCTACAGCGCGCCACGGGTGCCCTTTCCTTGACCCGTGGGGTACGTATTCAGTTAACAATTAATTTTACCGGCACACCGTATGGTATGATTTATCGGCGTGCCATAAATTACTTGTGACGCATAAACGATCCCGACTGGTTTTGAACTTACACCACACGGTGCTGGAAGAGGCAAAAAATAGCGTTGCCCCGCACCGTTCTGCATACTATTTGGAGCTGAACGCATTTTGATTGTGCGCGAAATGGCGTTTCACGTGTAGCACGGTGGTCTGGTGGATGATCGCGAAATTGATTCATTATAAAAGAAGAAGATAAAGTGCAAGAACTGTTTAGCGCGCTCGTGTCGCTCGCATAATCGGGTAAGAAAGATATCAACGAAGCCACGGTATGGTTTCCGTGTGATAAATTGGAAGCAGTAACGAAACAAGCAGTTCGTGCAAGGTGCTTTCATTCGATCGAAATGAGCGTGTAAAATGTAAAACGCATGATCGTGTATGCTATAAGGCACACAATATGGTACGATAATTAGGAAAACCACGAAAAGTAACGTAGATTCTTAACACCTGCTTTTACACCTGCGGAATATCATAAATGAAACATTCTTTGAATTGAAATCTATCTGAATATTTGACTTTTTACAGTATACTTTGCGCTGTTATATTAACGATTATATTTAATTATTACGTCCAACGTTTTCTTTTTTAATAAAATCCTTGTTTCTGGAATGAGTTGGAAACGTTTCAGCGGTGCTAATGCGAATAAGAATGCAATTTGTTAATAAAAATCCTTCTGAACACATTATAGGTTTTCATTTCCAATCTAACATTTCTTCGCGAACCGCATAAATGAAGTGAACTAATACCTGGTCTACATTACTAGTATATCAAATTAGTTTGTTTAAAATCTTACATTTTGTTATCAACAATAACATATTATTATGAATATAATACATTTGATTTCTGTTTTACTGCGAGAACACTAGCATAATATTTCAGCCGACATTGTATTTGAGTTTAATTCTGAACAACCAATTCATTGCTTCTTACCGTTCGTCGTAACACAAGCAAAACACACCACAAGCTAACTGCAAAGAAAAAGTCTGTTTTGCGCTGCAAACGAAGCTATTGATACTACGCGTCCGACCACCCGACTGTGTTCCAATCTGGCTAATGAATAAATATTCTGCTACTTGTCTAGAATCGGTTCCTATTCCAATATCAATCACCACGTCTTGCACCTGGGCCGGTGGAGCGAACCGGCGCGTGTGTTTTCCCGCTCGAGACGGACGGTGGCTGTGGCGGCGAGCCATGATTCAACGCCCAGCGCAGCGGTCCTTTGAACTTGCCTTTGAAGTACAGATATGGTTAAATTACGGATTTTTCTTCCCCGAACGCCCCGTTCCACCGCTTCCCCTCCCTCGCCGTAAAAGTATACGGGCGGTCACTCTGGCCAAATTAAGCAAAAATGAAAATTGCCATCATCTATTAGCCCGGTCGCTCAGATTTGCATACACTTCCTCTACGGGTGGTGGGTTGAATTCTTCGGCTACGGCACCACGTGTTCTTTTTTTCTCCAAATGAATGCGAAACCAACAAAAAAACAGCGTCAGTAAGCAACACTGTGCGGCACAGTTGACAGCATAGTACCCCATAGTGCAGTTCCGATGTCCTTTACCGGGTTCCGTTCCCTATCTGCCGTCAAAACCATCAACCGGTGTGCAACGGGATATTGGTGAACGTGCGAAACCCGGTACGTACGCCTCAGGCTAGAAGGTGATAAAGAAAAGAGCGCAAAATCAGCGCGCGCTCGCGATCCTCGCGGATCGAGGCAGCCGGGCGCTATTCATCTATTCAACAGTCACCCGTTCACACTACTTCGGGCCAGGTTCGGGAGCAGCGAGCGAGCGCACGCGTGTGTGGCTTGGTCAGCCACCCTGCTCCTTACGTGCGTCCCCGCACAACCGTCCAACTAGGAACACAGAACATGCGGTGTTTAGCGGTGGTAGAATTTATGTACATTGTCACCCTTCCACGTGGACGAATGGCGTACCGGTGACACAGCTCTTGACACCCTTCGGTACGGTTGCGCCCTGGAGCCGGGAACGTTCCTGTGGGCGCGTGGGGAATACATACAACGGGTACCTCCCCCCCCCCCCAA
>KZ071885.1:184323-201778 GCA_002091845.1 Anopheles cracens | reverse complement strand
GAAAGCTCCCCCACCCGCATGCAACAAACGACCCAACAATCGAAGCAGGAAGAGGTGTACCCACCTTCCAAACTGCTGGCCGTACGCTATAAGGAGCGGATGGAAGATGGAAAAACGATTCTACTCGAAGCATGCACGAAAAATTTCCACGGACTGCTGGAAAGCAGCTGGTTGCGGTTGCAGGAGGTTAATAGTTTTAACGAACAACGCTACGTCCAGCGCTACGAGAGCGAGGCCGAGATGAGGAGGTCATATTTGCAAAACTATTTCTCCTACAGTGCCGTGTGCGACTGTAACTACAGAAATGAGATGCTTTTTAACGTAAAATCGGCGTCACATACAAAACCGTGTTTTGTATCCTGCTTGTTTCATGTTGGTGTGGTGTATCTGGCGGCCAGCATGATAATTTCGCTGACAATATTATTCACATGGTTAGCTGAAACACTGCCGCGAGTGAAGCGTGCGGTTTTAGCGAAAGGTGTACAGCTACCGAAATGTAATGCTTGAAACATACATAAAATAAACAGAATCCTCAAAATAATAACATAATAACAAAAACTAAGTTCCAAATATTCGCTCACCACTTCTCTTTGAGTGTTACTGACCTAATTAGTAACGATTCCAACAAATGACTCACCATAATCCGGACAGTTGGTCTTGATAGTTGATGCCGAGCAAATAAAGCACGATCGTGTGCAACAGTTCGCAGGCGGCCAGTTTTGTCGCACGATCGCTACACTCGACCGCCAGTTCACACACCCGACCGACGACGGCATCCAGCTTGATGCAAGGGCGCGTTCCACTCTCACAGAGCAGCCGCAATTCCAGCGACCGTCCACTATCCGCATCCCAGCGCGTCAACGATGCCGCTTCCGGTTCCTCACGCAGCTGACCGCCGGCCGGTTCTAGCTCATCCACTACCAGCCAGCAGCATTCGTTCGGCTGCAAATCGGCGAGGAAGTTGAGGATGCGCTTCTGGAACGTTACCAGCTCGCACGCATCGGCAGCCCGGTCGAACCGATGCTGCTGCTTGTTTTAGACCAGCCACATACACAGCAATTTTAATGCGATTGACATAGATTTTGCCTTCTGCTTGGAGACCGTGTTGAAGAACACATTCTCATCACCCACCGTGGGGTTGCCTTTACCCCACGTTCTTCCCACCACCGTAGGCCACCGGTAACGATCGATTCCTGATCGATGGATTCCCCCGGAACGAGGACAACCTGCAAGGCTGGACGAACAAGATGGCTGACAAGGTCGAGCAGCAGTTCGTGCTGTTCTTCGAGTGTTCCGAGCAGCAGTGCACCGAGCGGTGTCTGAAGCGGGGCGAGAGCAGCGGCCGCTCGGACGACAATGCGGAGAGTTTGAAGAAGCGCTTCAACACCTACATCAACGACACGGTGGCCATCATCAAGCACTACGAGGAGCTGCAGCTGGTGAAGAAGATAGACGCCAGCGCCGGCCCGGATGCGGTGTTCGAGCACGTGAAGGCAATTTTCGGCGAGCAGAAGTAGACAGAGCGCCCCGACGAACCGTTCGACGAGTCACGCGATTTGGTAGAGATAATTTTGTTCATATCATGTGCAAGCAGAACCGGACAGCAGCGGTCGGGTTTGTGCTCCGGAAACGATACGGTTGGAGTGGATGAGTAAACAAGAGCGCGAGCGCGCGCGTTTGCGGAGGTTCCCTAAGTGTGCAATCACCCTACATTCCTTCGATAGCGAGGTGGAAGAAACCTTTGGAACTTCTTGCGCGGGACGAAATCGTACGCAAACGCACTTGTGGCCACCGCTCGAAACGGCACCAGCTGTTCACACAATTAGCGTCTCTTCACTTTCTTCTACAGTATTTCCCATCGATTTTATTTGCCACCACGCAACGCCGTACTGAGCCGATTAGTTTACACGCCAATTTCGCAGTTTCGCTGAAAAGAATGAACCCTCTACGCAGTGGAACCCGACAGATTGGAAATACATGCACGTAGATATGTATCCGGTCCGATTGAAAGTTTAAAAAAAAAACTTACGTTTTCATTGAGTAAACCTTTCCTCGTCTTTTGGTTCCTTTCAATCCCTTCGGTACGTTTTCACTTTCTTCCTACCCGTGGTTTTCTTTTCTTTCTGCAGTTGGTTTGGTCTTTTTTTGATTCTCTCGAATGCGTAAATTAATTGAAATGATAATAAATGATAGAAATAAATGGAATAATGTTGAAACAAGCGAACGAACAACTTTCAATAACAGGAAGGAAATGTCCTCTCTGTTGAAATTGCTCTCTTGGTACTTTCTTCACTGGATAGTACGAGCAAGGCATGTGAAGGAGTTGTCGGTTACGTAGATATTTGTCAACAAGTCATGTAAAGCAAGCAAGTCATCTATTACATAGTAAAATCTGATTTATTATATGATCGTGTGCAACAGTTCGCAGGCGGCCAGTTTTGTCGCACGATCGCTACACTCGACCGCCAGTTCACACACCCGACCGACGACGGCATCCAGCTTGATGCAAGGGCGCGTTCCACTCTCACAGAGCAGCCGCAATTCCAGCGACCGTCCACTATCCGCATCCCAGCGCGTCAACGATGCCGCTTCCGGTTCCTCACGCAGCTGACCGCCGGCCGGTTCTAGCTCATCCACTACCAGCCAGCAGCATTCGTTCGGCTGCAAATCGGCGAGGAAGTTGAGGATGCGCTTCTGGAACGTTACCAGCTCGCACGCATCGGCAGCCCGGTCGAACCGATGCTGCTGCTTGATGCGTTCAATCTTCTCCGCTGCCACGTTGGCCGTCCGGTGGCGCTTGAACTTGGCCAGCCGTAAACTTTGCGCGGGCGGTTGCGTTGAATCGCGCGTGCGAAGAAACGGCTCGAGCATGGGCAAAACTTGACGCAGCAACCGTTCGCGTACGGTGGCCGGAATCGGTGGCTGTCGGAAGCGTATCAGGCGCTGCAGGCAGTAGAGTGCCGAACGTGCGATGGAGAGCAGGCTGCGCCCTAGATGAAACGAGATCCTGAAAACTTCCACCATGAGCGGCTGCTTGCGGGTGTCGTCTTCGATGAAGTCGAGCAGCACCAGTACCGGTGCGTTCAGTACAAAGCGCAGGCACGCCAGCTGCAATTCACCGACAGCGTGCAGTGCCCGATGGATCGTCTGCTCGAGATAGAACGTGACCAGTAGCAGGGTCGACAGAACCTCGGGGTCGCCGGAGGCGGCCGCATTCTGATGGAAGTATCCAATTCGTTCCGCCGTCCCGAGGCCCATCTCGATTAGCTTCACGAACCCACTCACAAGTGGACGGTCCAGCGATTGTCGCACGAATCGCTCGAAGAACGGGCGGAACCAATCGGAAAAGAGTTCCCGCACGGCAGTCGGCGTTTGGTGTCCGTGTAGCACGTCACGGTACAGCTCGACCAGGTTGAGAAAGATGTGGTAGTCCTTCGGTTTGTTCGGCAGCTGGTCGATGTTGGGATCGCAGAAGAACAGCTCCCGCTGCTGTCCATCGTCGTCCTGGAAGGTGCGTTTTCGCGTGGAGAGATCTAACTTTTCCACGATCACAAACAGCGTGTTCATGAAGGCACGGTAGAGGGAGCGCAACAGAGAATCGTCTGTTTCGCTTTGCGCTTTAGCAAACAGTCCCTGCCACAGGGGCAGATAGTTCCGGTACGTCACCAGCTCCCGTTTCCAGTCCACCTTTCGGGGCGTGCTGTCGGCCGACGAAACGATCTCCGGCGTCGACGGAGCAAAGGGCAACGAGTGTGTGCAGCTCCAGATAACTCCCTGCAGCAGCACGTTGTCGAGTAGCTGATCGCGGATCGTTCCACCCAGCTTGCCAACGTTGTCCAGCATGCGCACAAGCGACCGTACGATGAGGTCGTGGTGTACGGTTGCGAGGTGATAAAAGTCGCGCACCAATGCGACGGTCATCGTTTGCATCGAGACGAGCTGCACCGTACTTAGCTCCTTCGCGTGGGTCAGTATTTCCGACAGGGACTGTATGAAATCGGGTAAAAACTCCAACATATCGGTTGTGCTCGTCTCCGACCGGGCACAGATTCCCTCGATGCGTTCCAGCACGATTGTGAGCAGCTCGCTGAGGGTTGCGCTCGATCCGGCCAGCTGCTGACACGCCCCGGCCATGATGCCGAAGCCACGTATCGCAATCCGTATGTCCCAGCGATCTGCCGTCGGTGAGTTCAGTAGCTTCCGGTAGTATGAGAGGTATTGATTCAGAACGTCCACCGTCGGTGGACATGCGCGTGCACTCTGCGTCAAGAGCGCCGGGGTGCGCAAAACGCGCGCAACTTCACCGTGGAATGCATACAGGGCAGCTAAGCCAACCTGTCGATCATCGCGATTGCTCGATTTGATCCACTTTCCAGCCAGCATCGTCTGCCAGTGAACGTGATCCTCGTATAGGGGTAGCGTAAACAGCGGCGCATGATTTGCCACGAGTTGCAGAGCGTTTCGAAACAAGGTTCGCTCCGAACGACCCTCATCCCAGGGGGACAATTTCTTCACCAGCACGTACAACCGTCGACGTAGCTCGCACTCGTCCTCCGACGGTGCAAAGTGAACGAGGTAAAGATCCAATCCCCGCACGGCACCAGCCAGCGACACGAGTGACGGATAATTTTCCTCCAGCAGTTGATTCTCGGCGGCACTCAGGAACACATCACGCACACGATCCGGTTCGGTAAGGCACCACGGAAATTGCTTCGCAAGCTGACCCAACAGCTCGAAAAGATTCTGCTGAAAGCGGTTTGTTATCTTTGATTGCTGAAATACCAGCAGCAGCTCGTTGGGCAATTCGGCGAGTCGCTCGTAGGTGTCCCGATGCAAACACCCGTACGCGATGCTATCCTGCAGCACGAGCGTGGCCAACTCACGATGCCGGGCCGGTACGGCCGACGATTGAATGTACCGCAGCGCTATCGGGACGATGGCGTTCATGCGCTTCCCCAGCAGCGACGAATGTTTCTCGATCGTCTTACGGAACAGTTCGAAGGCATCTTCGATGGGTTTTGCGAAAAGTTTTGCATTGGGAAACGACTTTTCCAAAAACGCCACCACTCCGTTCGGCGAAATTAACACACATTCCAGATTGAAATCTAGAAGGATAGGAAGGAATTCAGAAGAAGTCGAGATGTGGACAACAGCGCGAAATTGTTGTTTTCAGTACATACCGCATTCGGCTTCGGTTTCGTCGGCTTTTTCAACAATCAGCTGTGTGATACGAGCAACTATGTTCCGTGCTTGAGGTACCTGTTGAGTATCGAGACAGATTTTAAGCTGCCGCAGACAAGAACTTAAATCCGCTGCCATTGCGTTGCGGGGAAGATGGACTGTTTCTAATCTTTTCTGGAGGATTCCATTCGATCTTCAACACAAACAACAAATACGTAATTCTTTGGTCTTTATCACTTCCACGACACTATTTACACGAATAACAACGCAGGTGTCCACAAATTACATGAATTTTCTAAGCAATTGGTAACGAAATTTACAAGATTTTACTTGTGAGCCCGCCGAACAACAACAAACAAATTGCGCGCGTCCCCCCGGGCCGGCTGTCAAATCGCGGCTGTCAAACCAACCAGCTGTCAAACGAACTGTTTGTCATGCCGGCAAGTAAATAAAAAAAGCTTGCGCAAAAAAGCGTGCGTGGTGTGCACGGGAAATTTCAGCGACAAATCGATTTTCCCCAACGCCAGTGTTGTTGTTTTCCCGACGCACAGTGACGTGACCGCAGCCCCTCCACGCACACACACACGCGCAACGCTCGTTTTATGACGTCGGTGGTAGTCGCCCGTTCTACACTGCACCACCTCAATCGCTGCTGGTTCCCCGCGCTTATCACCAGTGCAACACAATCCATCCGACCGTGCGTACTTCCGCAATACGCCAGAAGCAGCTGCAGTGTCCGAGTGCGTTCGTTTGCAGCACACCGCGCGATGGGAAAGCCAAAGGTTGTGTTCGTGCTCGGTCCGCCCGGTTCCGGCAAGGGTACGCAGTGCGAGAAGATCGTGCAGGAGTTCGGCTACACGCACCTTTCCGCCGGGGATCTGTTGCGCGAGGAGCGCAACCGCGAGGGATCCGAGTACGGGGCGTTGATTGAGGACAACATCAAGAATGGACGGATCGTGCCGGTGGAAATTACTTGCGCGCTGCTGGAGAACGCCATGAACAAGACCATCCAGGTAGGTACGGCGGATAAAGGTGGGGAATGCGACGTGTATGGACGGAGAAGCGGTCCTGAAGTGTTCCAATCTTATCCGGGAGTACGGGAGCGATAAGAGAAAACCTGTTCCGCGCAAGCAATCGCACAATCGCGTGCCGAATATTATTACACAACCCAAATTATCGAATGGCCTAGTATTGGTATTGGTGGTGGCGAGATCTGCCAATGGCCTCGGGTCGGAAGGTTAGCGTGTTCGGATCTCAAGTTCAAAAGCACTTCCACCACGCACCTTTACGCAATGTCTAATCTGTTTCGGAGTATTTTTAGACCAGCCACATACACAGCAATTTTAATGCGATTGACATAGATTTTGCCTTCTGCTTGGAGACCGTGTTGAAGAACACATTCTCATCACCCACCGTGGGGTTGCCTTTACCCCACGTTCTTCCCACCACCGTAGGCCACCGGTAACGATCGATTCCTGATCGATGGATTCCCCCGGAACGAGGACAACCTGCAAGGCTGGACGAACAAGATGGCTGACAAGGTCGAGCAGCAGTTCGTGCTGTTCTTCGAGTGTTCCGAGCAGCAGTGCACCGAGCGGTGTCTGAAGCGGGGCGAGAGCAGCGGCCGCTCGGACGACAATGCGGAGAGTTTGAAGAAGCGCTTCAACACCTACATCAACGACACGGTGGCCATCATCAAGCACTACGAGGAGCTGCAGCTGGTGAAGAAGATAGACGCCAGCGCCGGCCCGGATGCGGTGTTCGAGCACGTGAAGGCAATTTTCGGCGAGCAGAAGTAGACAGAGCGCCCCGACGAACCGTTCGACGAGTCACGCGATTTGGTAGAGATAATTTTGATCACCCACCGTGGGGTTGCCTTTACCCCACGTTCTTCCCACCACCGTAGGCCACCGGTAACGATCGATTCCTGATCGATGGATTCCCCCGGAACGAGGACAACCTGCAAGGCTGGACGAACAAGATGGCTGACAAGGTCGAGCAGCAGTTCGTGCTGTTCTTCGAGTGTTCCGAGCAGCAGTGCACCGAGCGGTGTCTGAAGCGGGGCGAGAGCAGCGGCCGCTCGGACGACAATGCGGAGAGTTTGAAGAAGCGCTTCAACACCTACATCAACGACACGGTGGCCATCATCAAGCACTACGAGGAGCTGCAGCTGGTGAAGAAGATAGACGCCAGCGCCGGCCCGGATGCGGTGTTCGAGCACGTGAAGGCAATTTTCGGCGAGCAGAAGTAGACAGAGCGCCCCGACGAACCGTTCGACGAGTCACGCGATTTGGTAGAGATAATTTTGATCACCCACCGTGGGGTTGCCTTTACCCCACGTTCTTCCCACCACCGTAGGCCACCGGTAACGATCGATTCCTGATCGATGGATTCCCCCGGAACGAGGACAACCTGCAAGGCTGGACGAACAAGATGGCTGACAAGGTCGAGCAGCAGTTCGTGCTGTTCTTCGAGTGTTCCGAGCAGCAGTGCACCGAGCGGTGTCTGAAGCGGGGCGAGAGCAGCGGCCGCTCGGACGACAATGCGGAGAGTTTGAAGAAGCGCTTCAACACCTACATCAACGACACGGTGGCCATCATCAAGCACTACGAGGAGCTGCAGCTGGTGAAGAAGATAGACGCCAGCGCCGGCCCGGATGCGGTGTTCGAGCACGTGAAGGCAATTTTCGGCGAGCAGAAGTAGACAGAGCGCCCCGACGAACCGTTCGACGAGTCACGCGATTTGGTAGAGATAATTTTGTTCATATCATGTGCAAGCAGAACCGGACAGCAGCGGTCGGGTTTGTGCTCCGGAAACGATACGGTTGGAGTGGATGAGTAAACAAGAGCGCGAGCGCGCGCGTTTGCGGAGGTTCCCTAAGTGTGCAATCACCCTACATTCCTTCGATAGCGAGGTGGAAGAAACCTTTGGAACTTCTTGCGCGGGACGAAATCGTACGCAAACGCACTTGTGGCCACCGCTCGAAACGGCACCAGCTGTTCACACAATTAGCGTCTCTTCACTTTCTTCTACAGTATTTCCCATCGATTTTATTTGCCACCACGCAACGCCGTACTGAGCCGATTAGTTTACACGCCAATTTCGCAGTTTCGCTGAAAAGAATGAACCCTCTACGCAGTGGAACCCGACAGATTGGAAATACATGCACGTAGATATGTATCCGGTCCGATTGAAAGTTAAAAAAAACTTACGTTTTCATTGAGTAAACCTTTCCTCGTCTTTTGGTTCCTTTCAATCCCTTCGGTACGTTTTCACTTTCTTCCTACCCGTGGTTTTCTTTTCTTTCTGCAGTTGGTTTGGTCTTTTTTTGATTCTCTCGAATGCGTAAATTAATTGAAATGATAATAAATGATAGAAATAAATGGAATAATGTTGAAACAAGCGAACGAACAACTTTCAATAACAGGAAGGAAATGTCCTCTCTGTTGAAATTGCTCTCTTGGTACTTTCTTCACTGGATAGTACGAGCAAGGCATGTGAAGGAGTTGTCGGTTACGTAGATATTTGTCAACAAGTCATGTAAAGCAAGCAAGTCATCTATTACATAGTAAAATCTGATTTATTATATGACTAACAGTTTTCTCTACCATATATTACAAATTCAACATCGATTCCAAAGGTTGCCCTATCCACGCCTCCTGATGAACAGATGACGAAACTGTTGCAACTTTGCCTCCGTTATGACCGCGCTCACCAGCAACCGTTCGGCGTTGTTCGGATCGGCCGCCGTTTCAGTGACGGCAGCATTCTTGTACAGCCAGGCCATCTCCGGCCCACCCATCGGTACCCGTATCACCAGTCGCTGTCGTCCGGTCACCCGCAGCACTCTCCGTTCCAGCTCGGTCAGCAGCTCGGGGACACCGTGCAGCGTCCGGGAAGAAATTAGATGTAGTTTGCCATCTTCCGACGTCGTCGTTTGATGCTCCTGCGGCAATGCTGCCCCGTTCGGCACGAGATCGATCTTGTTGCCCACGTTAATGACGCGTTCCGGTGCGAGCGAACGTTCCCCGTTCCGCATCAGCGTGGCCAACGTGCGCTCCACGTGGACCCGCTGCTCCACGCAGTTCTCATGCGCCATATCCTGCACGTGCACGATCACGTCCGCCAGCATGGCGTCCTCGAGCGTCGCCACGAAACACTCGATCAGCCCGGTCGGAATGTCCGCCATGAAGCCGACCGTGTCCATGTACAGCACCTCGAGCCGACACGGCAGCAAACCGGCGTGTGCCGTCACGTCCAGCGTGGCGAAGAGTTGATCGCGCGGCTGCAAACTCTGCTCCTCCGTGAGCGCCTTGATGAGCGACGTTTTGCCGGCGTTGGTGTAGCCGACCACCGCCACGACGGGGAAGTTCTTCTGCCTGCGGCGATTCCGGAGCAGCTCGCGGTGCGATCGAATGATGGTGAGCTCGTTCCGAAGCTTCCGTTCGCGCAGCTGCAGCATCTGGCGCTGGGAATCGCTCAGTAGGATGCGGCCGGAACCTTTCGATGTGCCCTCGTGATCTTTAACCTGCGACCAGATGTACGGCAGTTCGGCGAGTGCGACCTGCAGCTTCGCTTCCATGCTGACGGCGTGCAGACGAAGGATCTGCACCACCACCGAGTACCGGTCCATCACCGGCAGGCGGAACTCCTGTTCCAGCGTTTGCTTCTGGTTGTACGAGAGCGTACCTTTGCTGATGAAGACACAGGTCAGTGGCGTGCCCGCTTCTTGCCGAGCCTGAATAATACCCTTCAGCTCCTCCAGCTTGCCGGTGCCAAACAATTGCCTCTTGTCGAGTGTTTCCACCGGAACCTTCATGCTAAGCTCGATGTTCCACTTAGGAAGTGAGCGTACCAGTGCCTCCGCCTCCTGCAGAAGCAATTCTGGTTTGGTGGGGCTCTTCCGTGGGCCCCATTTGATGTACGGTTGTATGATGGCCACGTGCTGTACGTTGAGGATCCGCTTCGTGACATGCATTGCGCTGGATACGACGGAATCGTACTCACGATCCTCGATCAGTTCGGCCTGATTGTTCGTTTCACCGGGCCCATCATCTTCGTCCGCTGATCCCTCGTCTTCTGTTTGTGCGATCGCTTTCTGACGTTGCCCGGCCACCTTTCCACTCTTGTATTTGCTCGAATGGGTGTATTTATCGCGAGAGTGGTTGAAATGCGTCAGTTGCAGGCACTGGTTCATTAAGTTGCGATTATTCCGATAGCAAGATTGCGCAACGACTTCCTGACAAACTCTCCGCATCGCGAATCGAACGCTTAATCCTAGCATTTTTAAGTCTAACGTTCTTCGTCAGATTCGCCTCTAAACTTTCACCTCAGTAGCCACAGGTTCGAGCGGTTCTTGCAGCACACTGTACTTATCCTCCACGGCCATCCACCGTGCCTGACAGGCGAGGGTACGATCCGAGGTGACCTTGTACGCAGCGCCGGTTGCGACGAGCGTCGCCACCAGACGAATCGAAGCCTGGATGTTTATCACGCTGCTGATCCTTCAGTTGGCGTATGTCGTTCATTGCGACCAGGATGATTTCGGGTGTTATTGTTTGTTGGCCCACCGCCCAACGCTGTTGTAATTTGTATGGATCTTCACGTTACGCAATCTTGCCGATGCACGAAATCACGATCACCAAGGCTTTTATTGTTTTTGAGGCGTGAGATGAAAACAAATTGTGAAATCAAAACAAACACCGGCAAATTTGACAGTTGATATTTGCATGTGTATGAATTTCGGTATCCTGCTGGGGTGTTTGGAAATAAAAGGATCTTTGAATAGATTTAGTGATGCTTTCTTAACATTTTAGATTTTAAATAACGAATTTCTCATATATTTCAGCATGAATAATTAATTAATTAATTTAATGAATTAATGTTGTGCCTTTTGCGCATACACTTTCTTCCAGCAGTGTACAAAGCTGTCAACTCAAGCAAACGTCACGTAATGATGTAAACAAACACACGTCCACTGTTTTTCTACTGCTTTCGTTTGGGACAACTTTACCGTGCGGTGTCCCGAATCGTTTCGGGTTAATTTCTATTTTGCTGGCAAAATGGACAACGTAGCAACGTTGCGAGCGGACAATGCCAGCTTGCGCAAAATTCAATCGAAGCTGGTACAGTGGGAGCTGAAGGAAAACCCGTTGGCTCCACTCAGTGCCACGCAATCGGATTTCATCAATCGCCTGAACGATCTGGCGAATGGAACTGTTGCCCCGACCACAGCTGGAGTGAGTTACGAAAACGTTCTAAAATTAATGTAGTAATATCATGCGTACAATTGCAGAGTATCGCATCGGTGGGTGAGGTAGAAACCGAGCCAACGGGTGAGTTGCCGGCATCACTGGAAGCGTTCAAACAATCGTCCCGTGCCATCGATTCGACCCAGAACTTCCTCTCCTGGTACAACTCGATCGATGCGGAAATACTTGAACACTTCGACGACGTGTACCTCGAGTACTACGAACAGCTCCGAGCGCGGGCTACGGAGTGCGATCAGATGCTGGCGGAGATAGACGTGTCGCTCGATTCGCTGCGCCAACTGACGCAGGAGTTTAACTTCGTGTCGGACAAGACGTCCTCGCTGCACCAGGCAAGCGAGAGCCTGCTGCAGGATCAAACGCGGCTCAGTGACACCGGCGAGGAAATACGGAAGCGGTTGAAGTATTTCACCCAGGCGGAAAGCATCTCCCAGCGGCTGCACAACCCGACGTTCTCCGTCTCGAACGAAACGTTCGTGGACATTTTGAACACCATCGACGATTGTCTCGAGTACATGCGGGTGAATGTGAGTAACTATGGACAGAATAGTGGTTACGGGCATGTATTTTCAACCTTCTGTTCTGTGTCATCTTATACAGCCTACCTTCAGTGAGGCCTCGACGTATGCCGTCAAGTATCGTGCCTGTCTCGCCAAAGCGGCCCAAATGATGAAGTCGTACGTGCTGGGCATTCTCGCCAACGCCACTGCGCAGGTTCTCGCACCAAAGGGATCCGGTGTGCCGCGATCGCTCGAAGCACTCGATCAGCCTATGGTAGGCGATCCGACGGCCGAAGCTGCATTCGTACTTTTCTACGGAAAGTTTCAAGCTTCCTCACCGCGCGTCAAACGCATCACGGGTATGATCGAAGATCGGCTTGATCGCAGTGCTGACTACGAGCTGCTGCTCGGCGAGCTTCACCAAAACTATCTTAACCAACGAGCGGCGGTAAGGGCGCTTAGGGATGGCAAAAAGGCGGAATACAGCACAACTTTTTTGTGTTTCCATTGTGTGTTTAGATTATGAGTTCCGGCGTCGATCAAGCGATAAAGGATTTGGCCAAAAAGCATAAAGGCGATCACTGTGCCCTCGTACGGTCCGCCAGTGCCTTCATGGTGCACATCTGTCAGGACGAGCATCGGTTGTTCTATCAGTTTTTTTCTAAGCCTAGCGCACAGCTCATGTAAGTAGCTCTCTTAAAGCAGTCTATTCATGTTGTATTTGAGGTTTTGGTGAAATGTTTTATGGTTGTCTCCTGAAGCATTTACATGGAGGGACTCTGCACCATTCTGTACGACACACTGCGGCCGTACATTATCCGAATCGATCATCTCGAGACGCTTGCTGAAATCTGTAGCATTCTGAAGGTGGAAATGCTGGACGAACACGTCTCGTATAGCCGTAAGTTGATTTTAGATTCAAATTTTCGTATCAATTTTCATTTAATTCGTTCGTTTGCCTTTCTTAAAGCCGATGCGCTGGAAGCGTTCGCCAAAATTGTCTACCAACTTCTGCAGGACGTGCAGGAACGGATCGGTTTTCGGGCGCAAAACTATCTCGAATCGGACATCCGTAACTATCGCCCTTCTGCCGGTGATCTTGCCTACCCGGAAAAGCTGGAGATGATGGAGAGTATCGCACTGTCGCTGCAGGAAACACAAAACCCACATCCGTCTCTTAGGCGAGTGGATTCGCGCAGCTCAATCACGTCCGGCATGTCGCTCGCTTCGCTGGACACGACAGCGCCCGCGGCCGATGCGGTTCTGAAGGCACGCCCGACCGGGAATTCACCGGCCGATCTGCACGGCATGTGGTACCCGACCGTGCGCCGTACCCTGGTGTGCCTTTCGCGGCTCTATCGCTGCATCGACAAGTCCATCTTTCAGAGCCTATCACAGCAAGCACTGGCCCACTGCATGTACAGTGTGTCGACAGCAGCGGGCCAGATCGCCCAGAACCGTACCACGATCGATGGGGAGCTGTTCGAGATCAAGCATCTGTTGATACTGCGCGAACAGATCGCACCGTTCCGGGTGGATTTCACTGCCAAAGAAACGAGTCTGGACTTCAGCAAGGTGCGAACGGCCGCTTACGAGCTGCTGCAGAAGCGAAAGCAACTGTTTTCGCTTGGGTCCAACAATGCGCTGCTCGAGTTTCTGCTCGACGGTACGCCGCAGGTGCGCGAGCAGCTGCTAGATTCGCGTAAGGACGTCGACCGGCAGCTGAAGATGGTGTGCGAAACATTCATAAAGGACGCGACGAAACAGCTCGTTGGGCCGGTGCTTGCGTTTATCGAGCAGGCGCAGAACCATTTGCGCAGTCAACCTGGTGCAGCGAGCCCATCGGCGGGAGCAACCGCCGCCGCCGCTGGCGGACAAAGTACGGGTATGGCCCTGCGAATGGCGCCCTTCGCGGCACCACAGCAAATCAGCTCCATCATACAGGAGTGCCTGAGGAACGTCAAATCAAAGCTTTCCGGACTGCAACGATCGATGCAGCTCTACTTGGCCAATAAGGACACCGAATTCATTCTCTTCCGACCAATTCGGGTATGATGTGCCGCAAACGTTCTCTCGATCTTTCTGTTTTTGTTAAACGCTCAACCCTTCTCTTCTCGTTCAGAACAATATCATCGGATCGTTCGTCAAGCTGGAACAGATACTCATCCTCAATGCGTACACGAAGGACGATCTGACGATCGTTAGCTGCCCGTCGGCCGAGCAGATATCGGTGCTTCTGTCGAGCGTTAATCTCGCCGGCGGCACCGCCAACGATCAACCAGTGGCCTTCTTTGGTGGCAAAGCGCAGCCTGCCGAAACGCAGAGAAAAATCAGCACCTCGTCGTTGTCGGGCGGCAGCAACATTGCACCGCCGACGAAGGCTCCGATCGAAAAGAAGGTCAGCTTCGACAGTGGAGCAAACACGGTGGTTGAGATCGAGCGCGTTGAGGAGCTGGATGTTGAGAAGGGTCAGGAAGTGTTGGCAGAGGGAGAAACAGAACAAGCTGTGCCGGAGTGATGAAAAACGTCTGCTAAAAACCCTGCAGAATATAATATTCCTACCGTGAAATTCCTTAGTGTAGTTTCAAAGATTCGCGACAGGAGTTTTTGACATTATTGGTTTGTTGAAGTATTACAAAGTCTGTTTTGAATTGTTACATGCACATCAGCACTACCGCATTACGACAGAAAATTACCTTAAGCTCCTGTAATCATTACAACTGCTAAATAATAACAAGGGAACGATACATAGTCGGGTAAATTATAAATATGATGGAATGCATTTTTAAGCTTTTTAACAAGTTTGGAGAATTGGAAAAATGTGCAATCAATTGGAACATTATCATTTATCGTTTAAGTATTATCAAAAAAATAAACGCAAAGCAAATTAAACTATGTAAATTATGTATTGCATCATTCGAAAACGATTGTACCAACTTTAAACTGGAATAAATAAACCGATACAACGAAATCGTGGTTGGAGTTCATCCAAGGCTTGTTATATTCACAAATATATTTGTTGTACAACAAGCGAATCTCAATATCGATTGGTCTAATATATATCATTTTTCATGCATTGCACATTTCCCAGAATTACATGAACTCTTTTCACCTAATCTTGAAATCGTTCCACCCATTCTTGATGTGGAAACCTGATGATTCCCATTCTTGATGATTGCGTGAAACGAATACATGTAACTCTGGAAACAAGAACGGAATACATATAACCTTGCGTTCAAGAACGGATGAAAAATACTGAATCCATTCAAATGTTGTGTTCAAAACTGACAAATTTTTGGCACACACAATTTTTGCTGCGGAGTGCTCGACAAGTTCAAAACCTTCGTCGAACTGTTCGCTTCGAGCACATCTTGTCGACGGGGTCGTGTCACAGTGGAGGCCGGACTGTATTGACAGCTCGTTTTGACAGCTGTTTGTTGTTTGTTGTCGTTTTCTTCTTTTTCTTCTTCAGAGGTCCTGAAAACTTCGAACGGGGAGGTCACGCTGCTGCGCAGCCGGAGTTTTTGTTGAAAAGTTCGCGTTTTATACTGAAAAAACATCCAAACGGTACACGTTTCCGGTTTCGGAATCATCGGGACGCGAAAGGATCGCCAGCTCCAACCCTCCCGCCTTACCCGAGACGGACGGACAGAAAAAAAGTCGAAGCAGGCCGTGTCTGTGTGTGCTGGCTGCCGGATATGTGTGTGCTTAAGTTTCTCACGCGTCTGGTCCCAAAAAAAGGGCAAAGAACAGCAATTCTATTCTGGTGGAGGTTTCAATCTTCATTTCAATACTTCTTATGATGTATGGCACGCTTGGGGACGTGTAGTGGCACTGTAAGAACTGTATTTTTTTTTTCGGTAGAACATCCTTTCACGCAATTTCGACGGAAAATCGTTACCAAACATATTCCCGGGATGCCCGAGCATTGCCTCCACTGGAAACGATTTTCGCTTCACGCGTTGCCATGACGATTTCGGGTTCGTTCGAGAGAATTGTCATTAAGTTTTGTGTGGTATTTCTTTCCTTGTGATGTACACTTTTAGTAGGCGAATTTTTATGACCCACGGTATTTGTGTGCGTGTGTGGCACACGTCTCAGGTTTTAGGCCGAATTCTTGCGATTGTTCCACACATTTGTTTGCATTTACCTTTGCACGAGTAGGGCTTCATGAAACCTGGTGATATTATATTGCATAATTAATTTCTGATTATTTTGCGTTTATTAAATGCATGTCTTAATTGTGTTACGCATCTCATTAACTCATCTCTTTTTTCTACTTTTCCAGCAGTGATATACAGTGCACCAGCAAAAAAAAAGTTCAGTGCTAAAGTGTTTGTGCAGCGTGTGTGTCTCTGTGAGAGGGCAAAAATATTCTTGCAAGAATGTGAATGAAAAATGGTCGCCTCACGGCAGCATCCTCTCTTCCGCACACGCTCGATTATGCTGATCTCGAGCATCATAGTGCCGCGTAGTGGGTGCGAGTGAGAGAGCAGGAGCGGGGCTCGTGAGAATAATTCACGCCGCCAGTGAAGTCGCAAAGTGTGCGCACGATCGCGTTCCCGTGTGTTTTTTTCTTTTTTTCTCTCTCTCCTTGCTTTGCTCACCTCCGCACGGTGAGCCGCGAGTGAGTCAAGTGAGAAAGCGCGACAGGTGAGCTGCAGATGGGGGGGGGGGGGGGGGGGAACGGCTGTCACTTCCCATTTTCTCACCTCATTCCCGCACTTGACGCTTTAATTATGTGAATTGACGTTGGTAAATGGAAGATAAAGAATGTAAGGATACGTTTCGGAGGTCCTTCACCTGTGGCGGCGGCGGCCTCGTCCCGTTCTCTCTCGTCCCTTTCACTCGCTTTCTCCATCTCTTTTTGGCTAAGCGGGACACAAATGATGATTATCGTCTCAATGATAATTATTAGTGATTTATTACTTGGCTCACCTGCGCGGGGGACGACTCCGCGGTGGATTGAAATTCGCCGAATTGTAAAGAAATTTCTTTGAGCTGTTGTACGGCTGTTCGTTCTCTTGTTCGTTTCCCGCCAGTCATGCCCCCAGTTGCTGGCGGATAATCTCGCCGTCTGCGGTAATAATCCCGTCCGTGCAGTTGCCGATGCACTGCCGGAAGATGTTAATGTTCCGATGGATGCTGCACGCAACGCCGAAAACGGGGGAAACGAACTTTTTAGTTCGTTTTTTGCCTGCTTGTGTGTGTGTGTATGTGTGTGCTTAAGTTTCTCACGCGTCTGGTCCCAAAAAAAGGGCAAAGAACAGCAATTCTATTCTGGTGGAGGTTTCAATCAGTGTTTAAAAGATTGTTCGAAAGTTCGCAGTTTGTTTAGTAGCAGCGACAAAAGCCCAACGTCGAAACAAAACGTTTTATAATAAACGTAGCAGTGAAAGAGCAGCTTCCGAAATGAGCTGGTGACGGGTGCAAGCAAAAGAAACCGAGAAGAAGCGCCCCCGGGAAGTTCAGGTTGGCGTCTCTCGCGTCTAGAGCGTTCACGCA
>KZ071885.1:132902-143603 GCA_002091845.1 Anopheles cracens | reverse complement strand
GTTGTTCGCGCGAGTTCCTGCAGTGGACCAACCGGCAAAGCGGTGGATCCTCCCAGTTGAACAACGAGCGTCGGAGGATCAAGTGCACGGTGCTGGATCTGCTCAAAACGCACGCCCTGGAGTCGAACGCGTCGCGTCGGTACGGGTCCGCACTGGCGTTCAACAACCTCTACCGCTTGCTGCTACAGGAAGACTATCACATCGAGCGCTACTGTTTCGAGCTGATGCACTCGTACGCGGTCGGTCTCGCCGTGACGGAGGAGCAGAATGGGTTAGCTTCCGAAGCATCCGGCAATGGCGATGGAGCCGTCGTGGAACAGTTCCTGCTAGTGCTCGGGCATATCGGAAAACTGTTCGAGGAACGGAAAGCAATGTTTAATCTTCACGCTGAACGTTCGGAACACCGACAAATCGTTCCGTCCGAGATCGGTGGAGGATCGATGGAGCATCTCGTACGGTGGCTGTTCCGTCAGTGTGCTGCACGGCAGCGCCTGTATCGGCGCAAATGTATGCAGCTGTTCGCTCGACTTTCGCGAACGGTACATACACACTGAAAGCAGCCGTAGTGGTGCAGATCGTTGATCTGCTCGTCATGCTCGTATCAACTGAAGAGCAGGCAGTGTTAGCACTGTGGCAGGAAGAAGCAACGATCGAATTCGTACTAGCGTTACTCTTTAGGCCCCACAAGCTTGGCTTGGATTGCAATATTCCGGTGCATCGTGAGCTTGAAGACGATCGTCAGCTCAGATCCCGGCCACTCGGTAGTGGTTGAGTCTTCGCTCAGTCAACAAGTGTCGCGGTATGATCTGAACAACTCCGTTATCCTTTCGGCGCGCGAGTTGGCCCAACGGGATGCCGCTGAGCTGATGAAGCGTCAAAAGGGTGCGCTCTCGCATGTACCCCTCGAACGCTTGCTCAACCGCTCGCTGCCACTGGTGGGTGAGTTGCAGCAGCTGCAGCAGTTGATAGAGCCAGTAGGATGGGTTGCAACGGAAGTGACCACGCAGCTGGAGAGTCGCGCTGTTGCGTACGAAATACTTATCTACATCCATGACGGCCGCGGAGCGGAACTTACGGATGAGAGTAAAAAAGCGGTCTGGCGATACCTGATGCATGGTTTGTGCACCGCGGATGAAGCGGACACTGCGATGGCGTCCATCAGGGCAAGAATCCTCGAGTACCTCACCGACACGGGCAGACTGCCGGGTGATTTGAAGGAGCGGTTCCTTTATCTGCTGGCGGAGCTGTACGAACCGACCGTCGAGGCGGATTTTCTCGGCACTGCCGTAGCGTTACTGCTCGACCCGGCCGTACGTTGCCGGGAGGCGAAGGATCGTCTGTTCCTGCACGAGTACCTCAACGCGGACGTTAAGTTCTCCGAGTATACGATCGAAACCGGCGCGCGGAAACGTCACACGACGACGCTGCTGACGCCAATGTTTGCGGAAAGTTCCACTCAGCGACAACTGCAAACATTCATCGGACGCGGCTCGCAGATGGAGCAGATGATACGAGCGACTCAGTTTGCCGGTGCGGCTCACCCAACGCTTGAAGAAAGCCGTTCTGCCTTCGAACCGACGCAAGATCCAGCAAGGTTCATCAAAGGAAGAGAAACGTTTGCGATGCCAACACAGCATTCGCTGCTGTTTGAGAGCGGCTCGCTGTTGCAGCTAGATCGCCGGTCACAGCGGACGGCAGGCAACGTGCTCATCCCACCGGAACTGTCATCGCAGGAGCGCACCTTTGAACGTTTGCGGAAACGTATTCTCAAGGACAGTGAAACGAGCCGCGAACGGCAAACGGCTTGGGCCATTAGTAGACACTATTCAAGTCGGCGGCAGCAGGCGGAGCAACGCCGTGAGAGCAGCTCCAAGGTGACGCTGTATCGTCGCTACCGGCTGGCCGATTATCCCGACCTACAAATCAATCTGCTTGCGTTCTTGCTGCCCCTGCAGGCCCTCTGTCGACGAGATAAGGCCTGCGCTAGGCAAACGTTCGTTGCCATTTTTAATGGGATCGTGGAAACCCTAACGGCGAGCGATACGGAGAACCGGTCGGTGCGAATAGCGGAATGGGATCGGTTTGTCGAGCGTTTGGATCAATCGGTGCACCGCATCCTGGAAGCGACGAAAGCTTGCGACCCTAACCTCTTCGGTGGGTTGGTGGAGTTGACGCTCGGCCCAGCGTCGGGAAAGTTTACACTTTCTCCACGCACCGTCGCGTCCGTAGCCGGTACGTCCAATATGCTCACGATGGGTGTGCTCTACCTGGAGGCGAAGCTTGCACACGGGGACGACTTTGACGGTGTACCGATACGGGCCGGACCAGGGCGTGCAACATCTTCGGAGGCGGAACATTGGCTGCAGCTGTCGACGCTGTATCATACCCTGCACGAGCACAGTGTAGTGGTGGGCATCTTCGGCGAGAAGCTGGACAGCGATCCGGGTCTGCGTGATGCTATCGAGCTCGAGGCGCTCGGGCGGTACGATCGGGCGCATCGAGCGTACTGTGTGCTGATATCGCGCATCAGTCCGGCCCGGGTTGAGGAGCGAAACTTTTGCTACCGATCGGCCTACAACTGTCTGCTGCAGCTTGGGCAGTGGGACGTGCTGCTGGAGGAGATCGGCAGCCAGGCGACGAATCACGAGGAGCTGTGGAGCGACGAGTGGAATCAGGAGAATCTGCTGCCGAGCTACATGCACGGCAACGTACGGCTGAATCTTGCCGGTGACGAAAGTGGCCGCACGTTCTGTCGCATACTCGAGGAGTGGATGCACATTCCCGCCCGTGCGGAACACATCCGGCAGCACTTTGGCGAGGAACTGACGGCGCTGCAGATTGCTTGCGGTGAGATGGTACGCGCTCGGCTGTACGGGGAGCAGGTGCAGCGACAGTTCCTGGAGGAGTGGCACTGTGCCGGCGTACTGTCGGAGCTGGTCCGCATGGAGTGTTTGGTGGGTGTGCGTAAGGTTGTTGAACTGACTGCGTACAGCGAGCTGCTGGAGCTGGAATCGTCGTCGGACAGGCTGGAGCAGGCTGCCGAAGGTTTGGTCCACTCGTGGCGGCATGCCCAGCCCCTGGTGACGGATTCGCTCGGGACGTGGGACACGATTATCGCGTATCGACGGTTTCTTTTGACGAAGCTCCAAACCAAGTGTTCCGCGCAGAGCGTTCCGCTCGCCGAGTTGTCTGCACTGCTATTAGAGCTGGAGCTACATCTGCTCGAGGTGGCCTTCGAGCAGAACAACATAAAGTACGCCGGGAAGCTCATCACACGATTGCGCTACGACGAAGCGTCCAGCGGTGCACAAGAACCACGCTTGGAGCAAGTTCTACGGCGCAAAATCGCTCGCGTACGTTACGACCGAACGCGGCAGGTTATGACTTCCTCGAACGTAAGCTCAACGCTGATCGGTGGATTTCGGCGACTGGCGCAGCTTCACTCTCACATCACGACCACCCCGGTGAATGAACCTGGCATACAGAAGGTGAAACAAAAGGCTTGGACAGAACTTTTCCAGTACGCCGAAAACGTTCGCCAGCTGGTCGGGGCGTCCGGTGAGGGTATACGGCCGGAGGAGTCATCCGCAGTGGTGGACATCATTCGAACAACAATCGGACAGGCGCATGGAGGCATAAGCGAACACCCGGAGGGATTACGCGAAACAATGAGACAATTTGCGCTGCAATGTTTGCAGCAGACCATCGGTGCGATACTGACCGATCAATCTGATAGTTCAGCTAACGGAGATCGTAAACCTGCTGCACTGGAGCTCGCCGAAGCTCATCTTCGTCTGGCTCGCTACTGTTACGATGAGCTTGACGCGGAACGCGATGAAGCGGAAGAACTTCCCATGGAACGGCTGCTCGTAACGTCGCTACTGGCAGCGATAAGCCACGGTTCGCAGGAAGCGCGCCACATGTTTCCTGTGCTCTTGCAACTGCGCAATCTACAAAATAACGCACTGCGAAAGGAATTCCAAGAGCTTTCGTGTACGGTACCGTCGTGGAACTTCCTTCCATGGATTCCCCAGCTGCTATCGCACATGAAGACTACCTCCGACGCCTCCCAGGAAGACTTCGACGGCCACTTTTTAGATGAACTTCTTATGCGGCTAGTTAAGGAGTACCCGATGGCACTCTACTTTCCAGCACGTTTGGTTTTAAGCGGTGCCGACCAACCGCTTCGACCGTTGATGGTGAGGTTAAGCAACGCGTTAAGCTGCCCGGTACTGGATCGCTTCGTACAGGAGCTGTTCCGTGTGGTAATGCCGGCATCACGTTTGCATGATATGCTGGTGAAGTTAAAAATTCGCCTGGACGCTTTCACCGATCGGCGCGAGTACGAAACGTTCATAGACCGGGCGGTCTCCAGCGTATTTCCTGTGGATACTGATGAACTGGGGCGCTACGGGCAGGCGTATCGAGCGGCGATGCCAGTCGCTGAAAAAATCCGCTCTTTAAAGTCCCTTCATCCAAGAAACGATCGTGATGCACTCCTGAAGAAACTGCTGGAACTGGAGACAGACATCCAGTCTATGCGACAACGCGAAAAGAAACACCACATTCAGCTGGAAGATTTTTCGCCCTGGCTGGCAGACTACCACAGCAGCGGTCAGTGCCAACGGGGCACCACGGCCGTCGAAGTACCGGGACAGTACACGCTCGACCGTGGGCAACCGAATCCAGCGCATCACGTCACAATCGTGAAAGTCATGCCGGATCTGGTGGTATACGGCACTCTGCGTCTACCGGTGCTGATGTCGTTCCGGGGCAGTGACGGACGCCAGCATCGGTTTCTGGCCAAGTTTGGTGAAGATTTACGCCAGGACCATCGCATTCAACAGTTGCAGCGCGAGATCACACACCGTTTGCGGTGGGATCGACGGTGTAGAGAGCAGCGACTTGAGCTGCGTACGTACGAGGTCGTTCCGATAAGTCCCGACTTCGGTTTGTTCGGATGGCTGGAGGGAACGGTTGCGCTGAGTGAGATCGCAATGCAGGCCGGTCCCCGTTACAATCCGGGCTATCGTGGACAATCGTACGTGCCCGAAGAATACGTACGCTTTTTGCTGAGCATATTGAACCAGGAACCCGCCGCCGATGTATCGTTCAACGTTGCGGCGTACAACAAACCCTCACTGTACGGCACGGTTGTCGCGCACTGTATTCCCGATCGGCTAGAGTCGAAGTTTGTTGAGCTAGCCCAAACTATCCGCGAGAACACACTGCAGCGTGCACTGTACGATATGGCCGCCTCCCCCGAATCCTTCTACCGGTTGCGGATGAACTTCGCCAAGAGTTTGGCTACCATGAACGTTACCTGCTGGGCGCTCGGGATAGGCGATCGACATCTCAGCAACATCGTGCTTGAACGGGCGACCGGCAGGCTGGTCGGTGTGGATTTCGGCATAGCGTTCGGGGCCGGTACGCGCGATCTTCCCGTCCCGGAGTTGGTCCCGTTTCGACTTACGCCCCAGTTCGTCGGGGTGATGGATCCGATGCGTCTGCCGGGTGTCCTGCAGAAGTGCCACCTGTACACGCTCCAATGCCTGCGGGATGCCCGCCGGCTGCTCAGGGCGTGCTTGGAAGTGTTTGTCCGCGAACCGACGGTCGACTGGCTGACGGCGGCCCGACAACGGAGCGAAGAAGGGTCGTCCCATCGGTCGAACCGCGGGTGGAACCCCCGGGAGCGCGTCGATATGGTGTTGCAGAAGCTGGACGGCGCCAACCCGAAGCTGCTGCTGGCAAACGAACTACGGTTTGGTGTTGTGGCACAGCAGCATGAGTTTCTGGTGGGGTATTTGGCGTTGGTGAATGCGTCGGCCCCGGTAAGCCAAGCGAAGGCGAAAAAGGCCGGCGGTGCGCGGAACCTATCTACGGAGCTGCAGATGGAGATGCTGCTAGAGATGGCCACCGACAGGAAGCTGCTGGGAATTGCATACAGTGGGTGGTATCCCTGGTTCTAGTCCTGCCAGTATCGTATGTGTTATGTTAAGGTTCGTATTGAAATAAACTGTTATACTTGCACAACAATACGGCCAACGTGTTTTGACTACTTGTGAACTCAACACAAATATTGAAAGAAAACGCGTCTACTCGTGGCTAGAACAGGGCTGAACGGTTTATTTAACAGCACTGAACTCTGACCCTGCTGGTTGCTCGGATGCTACATCTGGTTGAATTCAAGGGTCACTGTATCATACAACATTCAATCACTCTGAACTCAATTGATAGTATTGAACTGATGGGAATGAAATTCCGACCATTTTGCTTTAAATTACATGTCCCTGCGAAGCTGACCTCAACTCATTCTCTTTCGTTTGTGCCGCTGGTGCAACGGACACTGGTTCCCGGCTGCGCAGACAGTAGCGCAATAGTAACCCAATGGCGAACAGCAGGATCACTGGCAGGACGAGCAGCTTCACCGTTCCGCCCCATTCCATGGCCGCAACCTGTTCTGGCGCGGTACGGTTCTGAGTGTCGTTCTTCTTCGGCACGCGTTTATCCGTGCAGTAGCGTTTATCTTCCAAAGGGTCTTCCTCCAGCTGTTGGCCTATGCTGATCACGAGCACAGAGTACTCGTTGCGGAAATTACACTCACCGCAACTGCCATTGAACTGGAAGGACATCGCGTCCGAGTCTTCCATCCTCTGGCGCCACATGGGCAGTTGGTTCGGTGTCAGGTAAGCACGCGTCTCGGTCTGATCCGTCAGCAGCAGATGCCCGTAGTACGAGTGCGTTGCGTTCAACTTCACACAGCTGCTCAGCTCGAAACGGTGCGTGTCGTACTCGAGATAGATCAAGTTCACCATTGGCCAGCGGACGCTCGGTTCGTACCGCGGGCACATTTGGAGCTCCTCTTCGATCGATGCGCTCGCGGCAGGTCTTAAGTAGCGACCACGATAACGATCACACACGACGGTTACGTTGACGGTATTATGTATGTAGCTGAAGTACACATCGATGCAATTCCCGTACCGCTCCATGGACGGAAAGGTGTTGAACGGGTTGTGGCCGGTAGTTTCACCAACCATCGATACAAGGCGTGCCTTGCGGCTGATAGAACTTAATCTTTTCCACGGATTTCCCTGGAAGACGCATGGACGTGGGACTAGTGCGCCTTTCACGCCGGTGTTATGCAGCACGAGGAACGCAGCGAGCGTACCGAGCACAACGCCAACGCACAGCTGCATGATGTAGAGACAATGCGTATCATGTTTTTTTTTATTGTTTTGGAAAAAGTTTCACGTCAAACTTATCACTCTCCAGTTTCTCATCGCACTTCCGGTGTTTGATGCAATCGGCCGCCTATCGTTACCGTGCGAAGAGCGGCGGCAACTCCGCAATCGTTAAGTAGCCCGTGTGACCGGCCATCGTGTTCGGGGCGGTGGAGGTGATGTACTTCTTGCTCTCCCGTGGCGTTTTAACGTCCTTCTCGCCCTCCGTTCGCTGTTGCAACATCATGGGAGAGCACACATTGAGTGAGTTGATGGGATTGTCGTACAAACGCTTACCAACGTACCTTCGTTTTGAGGAAATCGAGCTCCATTACCGGCACGTTGCGCGTGCGGACGATGTCCTCGATCTGGAGCACCTCGATGTTCTGCACCTCGATGAAGCCACAGCTTCCGAGTGTTTCGCACACACGCATCGACTGTTCGATGCAGGGGGAAAACGAACAAATGCGGCCACCTGAATGGGAAGACAATGTTAATGTGTGAGGGTAATGATGTTGAATCGAAATCGAAATACAAGTGACAAATTGAAGTTCACGTTCAATAGAATAGTTGAAAGTATTTTTTTGTAAGTATTTAACATATTTTTAAAGAAATTGCATGTCTGTACAACACCTTGCAAGAAACGAATTATCTCAGGACCTTCTGCCCTCACAAATGACTTCTAGGCTGTACAAATCAGTAAGCTTCACATTAATTAATTCAGCTTGGAGCTCCATTGACCGCGGAATCAGATGTACGCAACACCAATCTAAACCTCTTGTTTGGGTCCTTTTTGGAAGGTGGAATTCATCGATTTCATTGGTTTTACTACATACTATTTCATAAATTTTCGAATTAGGTAAAATAAAAAGCAGACAATGCACGAATTTGGATTATCTATTTGCGCTTGGACACCAACGAGTTGTAGGAATTGAACCTGAATTGAACACAAAGCACGATTCTACCGCAATGTTGTATGCAAAGCGACACACGAAACACATTCTGCGCATTATGTTTGTCGCAAACCCATGCAAAACATCGCCATCGTGTACCTCAACAAATGCTGACACCTGTTCCAAATTGGAAGTCAATTAATGCAGTAACGCAGGTACGAAAGAAACCCCCCCACTGGCTCACTTCTGCGCACCTCTGGGGAGCGTCAATGGGATAGTGGGCAATAAATCTGCCCCCACGTCAGGATTGGCATGAGCTTTAACCGATCACCGCCACCATCACCAACCAGCTGCTGCTACCTACAGCGTTATCCAAATTCTCATCCAATTGGCGATTTTAACGATTTCGACATCGATTTCGCAGACTGCCTGGCGGAGAGTTTTTTTCCCCGTTTCTTCTCTGTTTCGCTCAGCTTTCACTTCTCGTCCGGCTGGCTTGACCCCGTCCCTTTACGGGATGGGCGAACGAATGGGCTCGTGCAAGTGCGCCATGAATAATGCAACGAAGTGGCAGTCTCATTATCGTTATCGGACAGCCACTGACAGATGAAACAGCACCGAGGGAAGGAAGAGCGAGGTCGGGGAGACGTGAGACTTTTGGCGCGTCCGTTTCCGTGCTCACTGGGCTGGACTTTTGAACTTTGGCAGCGAATACGATGCCTAATGGAGGTTCGAAATTCATTCAAAATTCACTTCCACAATTTGGCGAAGGAAGGGGGATCTCCCTTTTTGCTTCAAAACAAGTTCTCTGGAAGTGTTGTCTGAATGAAACCGCAACGATTTCAACTAATAGCCCACGAACCAAACACTGACTGATCGTTCCCATTTCTTTAGAACATAAATTTGCATCAATTTGACTACGTGTGAGTGATGCAACAGGAATCCATTGCCTCCCTTGCCCTTCGTGCATTAACTCTTGACACATGTTGTGGCCGATCTGTTCTTGTGCTAGAAGCGCCTTCCTGCACCTCCACACGGAGGGCTCCAAAGAGTGCGCGCTCAACAGATCAACCAAGCTTCCTGTTCATTTTTTTGTCTGTGTGTATTCTCCCACTCACTTCATGTCGAAATCGATCCCGACCCGTTCTTTTGGGGAGGTGCGTATACATTTCGGTGCACTTGACAGCAGTTTACTGTCCTTCGCCACAAATCCGCACCTTCGAACCTCCACAAACAGAACGGTAGCAGCAGCAAGGCGTGGGATTTAAAATATGCACATAAATAATCGCAAATTTCATCCGATCAGCACCAGCGGAGGCTCGTCTGTCGCGAATGATCCCTCCTTCCCGTGCATCTATCCGTCAACCTGTCCTCATCAGAAATCGATCAATCTCTTCTTATTAGTGTGTCGCTTTTTTGTTTGCGTTCCCTGCGCAAACGACCGACGTAAAGTGATATAAATTATCTGTCAACATCGTTAGACTTGATGGCGGTGGGTACGGCGTACTCGCAGCTGGTTCTACTGTATCCTCAAGACTGAGAAGGAGGCTGCGGGAAGACTGTTTCACATGATCAGTTTTTTACTGTCCCGCTATTGGCACCCGTTGCGTGCAGTAGCAGTAGTTTCCGGTACTCGGATCCACCGCTCTACGTTATGATCCGGAAATGGAAGTGATGCGGATTGTTTGACAATGTTCCGATGCGGCGTTTTCATGCTGGGAGTTTTGTGCGCTGTATATGGTAAGAGCGTTCTTGTGGGTTGTCCTTTTCACTACGCAACCTCCTGCTGGTGGTGCCGTCATGCCATCAAAGCTCTTATTGATTGCTAAAGTTGAGCTTGAAGAAAGTAAATATTTCATATTTCATATTTATTTATTTTTGAGGCTCGCCAAATAGGTTAAATGTGTGTCAGATTCGACTAACCAACTGTCACCACAAACATAATGACCGTTCTTGTCGGAAGCTAGGCGTCCGTGAGAAGTAAACGATAGCAGTCATTAGTTAAGAGAAACTGAACAGAAACTAAAGTTGGCGGAAGATAAGTGCAGGGAGTATGTGGCAAGGCGGTAACCAGACCAAAGGAAGGGACACTTAGTTTTTAACGAACAATATGTATTGAAACCCATCCTAACGTAGTTTGAAATATATCACAAACTATCCTGTTTCAAACATGCAATGTTATGTAAAGTGTTGCAAATTATGGCAATGGAATTGAAAATCTCTTCGATCTCTTCGTTTAAAACCGATGAGTTAAAGTTGTCAGTCCGCTTGAGCCAATAAACATGCCATTGACAACTGATATTGGTGTGTAAAAACCTGTACTTACTAACGTAATAACACGCCGGGTGATAAATGTATACAACTCGGGCACCATTTGCCTACGATTGGAGATAGGCCAGTGGATAACGGTGAGCGCGGCTCACTACGCTCACTCTCCGAACGTTTGCGCCACAGGTAGATTTCCAGCGTCCCAAGGAAAAGTTCCTACTACCGAAAGCTGACATTTGTCCGGTGCGAAGCTAGAGCGGCGGCGCCTCCGTTAGCGTTTCTCTGTATGTCTTTATAAGGAAAAACGAACTAGCAATCCC
>KZ071885.1:98781-109255 GCA_002091845.1 Anopheles cracens | reverse complement strand
AGCCAACCAGATGTTGATACAACCGGTGTGCCCGGGAGTGTTGATAAATGGATCAAAATTTATCAAATCAACTTCGGCCCACATAGCTTTATTCATAAAGTACGTGTTATATTTAATAATAGATAGGTTGGTAACATTCTAAGACTGAACATGACAATAAGCAGTTTTCATGTATTCGTGCCTTCTAGAAACAGTATAAGTGACATTCCGAACGTGTTTTTAAATATTAATCAATTTATGTCCCACTTCCCGTAAGCTACATTCCCATAGTTTGCATGAACCTTTCAGGGGAAAAATGAATTTCACTTCTGTGTAATTGCTTCATTTAGCTCCGGCATGTGTGATCGTGATCGTGATAAGAATGACCAGCCAGCTGTATCAGCTGCACTCGCGACTCGTGCTGCCATTCTTTCACCGATGTGCGCGCCTGTCGTCAACGCAATAATTGGTGACCGCCCATCTCAGGAGCGCAGTGCGATCGCTTAAGAGTCAGCAATTACTCCTCGCCTACCCGGAAGCTATAATTAACCACCGCGCTACGATTTCGATAGCACAAGGACGGTCCGGGTTTCTAATGGAACAATTTTCTTTCGCAGGCTCAAGTAAGTCTGTGCACGATAAAGTTTTATGTTGAGAAAAGGTACAGCGCACCAGAATTCATTAATAGTTTGCAAATTGCGTATGCACTGCCAAAGCTCGCGCGAAATCGAAAGTGAACGGCCGCACGGATCTAACCCGATGCCCGCCCCGTTTACACACCACCATTGCGTGCCGGTGTGCCGCGAAGCCTGTCCGCACCGACAGCACCGTGTGCCGGTAGGACGAATCAAACCTCACTCACGGTCAGCCCGTGAAGACATGCGCAAATGCGAGAGGGTGAAGCGGTTCGTTTTCGGACCGAAACGGGTGGCAGCAAGCGTCAACTGTCATCGAGCTGTCAGTCCGTGGAGTCCGTGACTACCACCCTGTACGCTTCGCTTGGCCGGGATCCGCGTCGGGCTAATCCATTAGAAATCGGTGAGCATTCTGAAAGGATGCAGCAGCAGCAGCTTAGTGGTACATTTATTAGCTCGTTCTGCTCGGCTCTGTGTTTTTTTATTCGGCGTGGCGAATAGATAGCCTTTAAAAGCGACCTCAGCATGGTCGCAGCAGGTGAACACCGAACGGCCTATTTGTGATGTGATAGAGGAACGTAATATGGGAACGGTGTGGAGCGAAGTTTCGATTAAACGGCAAACAAAAAGCTCCTGCGATTAATGTGGAGTAGATGGATTGTGGCGAGTGGATTGGAGTGCATGGACCTGTTACAGGCTTCCCACAGGGCCTCTGACAGCGTGCAGGTGCATATTGCTGCAACAGTCTCGAACACGAAAGCAGAATGACGAAAGCATAAAATGTATATTAAATTAGTATTGGTATTAATAAAAACCAAGTAATGATAATGATGATGAAACATAAAGAGAATTTATTTTAACCAGTAATGTATGGTGTATAGCATACTAGTATAACAACAACATCCAGATATCTCACCTCTCCTACTAAAATACTCAACTACTCCTACTATTCTGCTCAAGAGATGAAGCGAAACGAAACAGTTCATGAAGTGTATTTAAAACTCGACCGCGTAAAGTTAAAAGTTAATAAAAGCACATTCGATACGCTCTCATACGCCTGTGTATCTGCCACTTGCGACCGGCAATGGCAGCTTTGATGATACCCGCGTGCACTAGGCAGTGTCCGCATGCGGACAAGTGCAGCGCGCAAGCAAGTGCAATCGATCCAGCACGGCATAAACCTTCACCGGCCGCGGTGCGGTGCAACTGCACTTAAAACATAAGATTGAGAGCGCAAACAACACACTTAAATGTAAATGAAATCACCAATCCGAATGGAAACGATCATTTTCCGTGAATTTATTGCCCAACGCCGGTGCACCGACGCCGACGAGCGAAATGATGGGAGGAAAGATGTGGCGAAGTGGTGCGTGGAGCGCGGTCGATACACGGCAAATGACAGCAGCAGGGAGCGTACGCGTTGGCACGTTTATCTAAATGTAATTATTACTATTAGACAGCGAACGCGATTAGCGCGGGCGCGGGTGTGTTTCGGTACTGGGTTTTTGTTTTTCTCAGCCTCAGTGCGAAGCCTGTCCGCACCGACAGCACCGTGTGCCGGTAGGACGAATCAAACCTCACTCACGGTCAGCCCGTGAAGACATGCGCAAATGCGAGAGGGTGAAGCGGTTCGTTTTCGGACCGAAACGGGTGGCAGCAAGCGTCAACTGTCATCGAGCTGTCAGTCCGTGGAGTCCGTGACTACCACCCTGTACGCTTCGCTTGGCCGGGATCCGCGTCGGGCTAATCCATTAGAAATCGGTGAGCATTCTGAAAGGATGCAGCAGCAGCAGCAGCCATTTTTTGTCGACTCATCTGGTTTTTAATGGAGGGCCGCGAGAATCGCAATCAATCACAATTGATATTTATCTAGCTTTGCGGTCAAAGTATTGCTTGTTTGATTCGATAATGGTAGCGTTTGGGGTGACGGTTTTGATTTGATAATTTTTAATTACACGCCATCAGGCCATGGATACCAGATGCAGATTGTCGCTGAGGGTGCATAAGGAGTGAACCGTATTGTATACTTTTATCTATTTGTTTGTTCAATTGTACTCACGATGCAATATTGTTGGAGCAATGTTAATGGATTAGCAAATCTTGAACATTAATATAATAAAAAGTATATTTTAACTGTTTGGAAATGGAATATAGTCGGTGCTGTTTATTATTACCTCTTAGTAACTAATTTTTATACTCTATGTCACCACTTATTTTTTAAAAGATTTTTTCAAGAGATTTTCTAAGATTTTTGTAAGTTTGCAAGTTTGCCAGCATTATTAATTATATTTTTTTATCTCTTTATGATTTTAGTAAAGCCCAATTTTTACTTGAGAGAATTGGGACCAGCATCTTTAAAAAGTTGGGTTTCAAACTAAACTAGAATAATTTACGCACAATTTGAGGAAAATTTCTTCCCAATCGGTCAACAAATGCCAAACATGGCCTTCTCATTGTCAATGAACGCTAAATTGGCACGTTAGAAGTAACATTTTATTTTTTTTTATTTCCAAGTACGACGGCCTTGGCGGCGTATTGTCAGGGCCCAAGTGTGCCGATCTTCACATGATAGTACCGATACGAACATCCTTTCCGGACCAATTCTTCATAGCAAGGAGTGTGTCTAACCGGCTATGGTGGGCGAGAAATTAGTATTTTCATGCTAAACCGTGTCAAGCCGTGAGGCAGGCATGGTCTGGTAGTTTGTCAAGCCAAATAAGAAGAGGAAGAAGGGGAAATTGAAAAAATAATATGCAAAAAAACATAAGACAATAGGTTAAAATCACATATCGATAGCTATATGCTTTGCGAAGCTCAAGGATGCTAAAATACCAATTGACAACACATTTGATCGCTAGTGTTAATTGATGAATTTAAGGTAAAAACCGATGACTCATTGGCAAAAACTGCTGGCAGCGTGAACAATATTGATGATTCGGAGGCACAAATTAATAACTCAACAGAAAGAAGCTGTTTGCTTAGGTGCAAAAGTTAATTTATCCGAATCAAACGTTGCTGACTTCGAGCCATCGTTTAGCGGGCAACGCCTGCACTAAATCGCCTATATTTAGCTCGCTTTCGTACAAAAACAAGCCCCGCACTAATGTAGCGTTACGAAAGCCTTTTCCATCCGCCGTCCAACATTCTCTCACATAAATTGTGTTCGGCTGACAACAAGCAGCCCAGCGTTCCGCGGGGGAGGGCTTTTGTCTGGCACCGGTTTCCCGATGCCCGATGTAAACCGAACCGTTTATCGACAACCTGTTGCTTTTGCCCAAACGCACACACACACACCTGTTGCGGGGGATCGATTCGAAAGGAGTTTGTGAGTTATGTTTCCTTCGCCGGGGGTAGCCTTGGAGTCTGCGTGGCTACCGAGCCGGTGACTAATATGATATCATAATTACATTAATTTATCGATAGCCATTTACTCGCACAAACTTGCCCGGCTCGCCCGGCCCGATTCAGCGCGACGGTGCGGTGCGTCGAAAGCCCGTCCCGACCCGAAGGCATGGCTGTCATCGCCCGAGGTCGCACCCGGGAACGCGTAAACGCTTGAAACAAAACGCACCGGGATCAATATGGTTGATTGTTTTCCCTTTGCCCGGTGCGGTGCTGGTGTTGAAATACTGTGGCCGGCTGGCTGGGTTGTCCGGCGTGCTGCGACCGCGCGCCCTCGCGCATTATCTAATGCATCGATCAGTCCTGACATTGGCTTGCATTCTTCTGAGTGGCAAGAATTTAATGCCATTTATTTGGGTCACTTTGGACGCGCGAACGGCGGCGGTACGACTCCGGCCATTCGGTGAATGCAAATCGATTGGGCTGGACGCTGGACGGTCCCGCGCGGGCCAGGGATCGTTGGGATAGGAATGTGGTTTAGACCTTCGCGGCAATCGCGCGTGGAATCTAGCAAACAATTAAAGCTCAACTTTGAACTCAACGCGACTGCTGCTTACCTCGGATAGTTAGCTGTTCGAGCTGTTTTTTAATGTACAATTTTAGGATTCCATCCTTTACCGAGTTAGTTAATCGATGCAGGCGAACGTTTAGCAATGATTGATATAGGCATAACTATCCGTAGACTATCGGTAATCCTTTGTTTAGGTATACCGGTTCCGAAAACCCAGCTGGATTGATTCCACGCTGCAAAGAGTGATTATGGACAGGCTATGGTGGTATAACTAGGTCTCCTACTATTCTACTATTACTCTACTTTAGCACGAATACAATCCTAAACTCCTTTTTCTATCTTCTGATGCTTATGTTCTAGGACTATCAGCGATCATGTTGGCCGGTGTCCTTCTCTAGTCCGCATTTGTGCATGTTTCTTTGGCCTTTATAGACACATGAGGCTTTTAAATATGAGACATTAGGATGTTTGAACAATTTTTAATATTAGTAAGCAAATCTGTTACTTAGGAAATTTCCCATACCCACATAAGAAATATAAAAAAATCTAAAAAATATGTCCAAAAATAAAAATACATTTTGAGCAAATTTGGCGATTTTTATCATTTATCTAAGGTGAAATTTTAATCATTTATCATTGGATTGCCAAAAATAGAAAGCAGCTCGCTGTACTTTTTTTTGAGGGCGGCCACTAATACGCCGGGCCACGGTCGTGCTCGTGGACGTTATGGGCCCGTGGGCTCGGACGTCACTGGACGGTGGGCCTGATTGCCCCCGAGGTAGGTAGGGCTCCATCAGTCAGTCGCTTGTTTGCACTTCGCTTATCGGATGGGCAGGAGGTCGTCCTTCGGTGCTTCGTTCGGCTGGGAAAATCGAATCATTCCACGCGTCCGAAAGGCAGGAACTGTAACTGGCGTTTGTGCGTTCTCCTCTTCTTCTTCTTCGCTCATTTATTATGACTTAAAGACCCGGTCCCGGTGTTCAATGGAAGTAGGCTTAAATAAAAAAAACATTTATCAAAAAACCTTCAGTTCGAGTCGAACATTGTTAAAGAAATGAAGTGTTAATTTGCAGAAATCTGAATTTATAAGAATTTTTGATGAGAAGATCAATGCTTCCATTGATTGTTTTGGATTGTTCTAGATTGTTGTTAAACTAATAAATCATATGATATCACCAAGGATACAACAGTTAAATCAAGTTAAGTATGCCACCAAAATTATGATTTTAACCTTACTGAAAATCGGATTGTAACATGTCTTGAAGTAAATGCTTTATAACATTTGCAATACCATCTTTAAAGCGTGCTGCTTACTTTCCTGCACGGCGAAAGGACATCCCGCACGCTGCGTAAGAATCGTCAGCGCACCACAAAGTCATCCGGAGAAAAAGAGGGTCGTACCCGTTTCCTGGATGGACGGCCGCACACACACACACACAAAAACAAACATCTTCGTCGGTAATTATAGAGAAAACATGTTCATTTCGCGTTACATCGGCCACGGCCACGTGAAGCGGAAGCGGGCGACCCCGGCGCTGGGTACGCATCGCGAATACGTGGCAGCGGCGTGTTCTGTCGTGCGATACGTCCACCCGCAAGTTCCTGGCAGGCCTGCGCTGGTACGGAAACAAAACCAACACACCGAATCCCGCGCACGATGGATGGGAAATGCACCGAACCGAGCGCTGGCTTCGGGAACGGGTCATTGCTGGCTTTATTGCGCGCCGTCTTGATTGCTGAATCCACCGTGAGAACAATCGGATCGGATTAAGGATCTGTATCGGTGCTATCGACGTGAAAATATGTTGCAAATTATGATTTCTTTGTTTTGGGATCGGTATGCCATGGTGAAATAAAACGCAGGAATGTGCTGGATTTTTACGAAGTGGAACCATACCTTGCAATTAAATTTTTCACTGATTGATTGGAAGAATAAAATTTCAAAATAATGGCATTGAATAATAAAATAATATTTTTGAAATATAAGTGAATAGTAATAATATAATTTAAAAAATATACAGAAAACACATACAATATAAAACATATACAAATATACAAATATATATACAGAAAAAATACAAATATGAGTGAAATAGGCTTAAATAAAAAAAACATTTATCAAAAAACCTTCAGTTCGAGTCGAACATTGTTAAAGAAATGAAGTGTTAATTTGCACGGCAGCAGGGGCCAACGGTCAGCAGTTCGAGTGGTCAATTTCAACTGCACTGCAAACGAACCACTCCCGACGGGGGAGGATTGCGTCTGTCAGGCGAAAAAAAAAACGCAACGGAACGTCATGTTCCGCGCGAGGTTGCCTGTAGTTCGGTTTTAATTCTTCCACTCGTTCCTCGCGGTCATCAGTTCGGAGCTGCGGATTCGACGGGATCACATACACACACACACACACACACACAAAAACAAACATCTTCGTCGGTAATTATAGAGAAAACATGTTCATTTCGCGTTACATCGGCCACGGCCACGTGAAGCGGAAGCGGGCGACCCCGGCGCTGGGTACGCATCGCGAATACGTGGCAGCGGCGTGTTCTGTCGTGCGATACGTCCACCCGCAAGTTCCTGGCAGGCCTGCGCTGGTACGGAAACAAAACCAACACACCGAATCCCGCGCACGATGGATGGGAAATGCACCGAACCGAGCGCTGGCTTCGGGAACGGGTCATTGCTGGCTTTATTGCGCGCCGTCTTGATTGCTGAATCCACCGTGAGAACAATCGGATCGGATTAAGGATCTGTATCGGTGCTATCGACGTGAAAATATGTTGCAAATTATGATTTCTTTGTTTTGGGATCGGTATGCCATGGTGAAATAAAACGCAGGAATGTGCTGGATTTTTACGAAGTGGAACCATACCTTGCAATTAAATTTTTCACTGATTGATTGGAAGAATAAAATTTCAAAATAATGGCATTGAATAATAAAATAATATTTTTGAAATATAAGTGAATAGTAATAATATAATTTAAAAAATATACAGAAAACACATACAATATAAAACATATACAAATATACAAATATATATACAGAAAAAATACAAATATGAGTGAAATAGGCTTAAATAAAAAAAACATTTATCAAAAAACCTTCAGTTCGAGTCGAACATTGTTAAAGAAATGAAGTGTTAATTTGCAGAAATCTGAATTTATAAGAATTTTTGATGAGAAGATCAATGCTTCCATTGATTGTTTTGGATTGTTCTAGATTGTTGTTAAACTAATAAATCATATGATATCACCAAGGATACAACAGTTAAATCAAGTTAAGTATGCCACCAAAATTATGATTTTAACCTTACTGAAAATCGGATTGTAACATGTCTTGAAGTAAATGCTTTATAACATTTGCAATACCATCTTTAAAGCGTGCTGCTTACTTTCCTGCACGGCGAAAGGACATCCCGCACGCTGCGTAAGAATCGTCAGCGCACCACAAAGTCATCCGGAGAAAAAGAGGGTCGTACCCGTTTCCTGGATGGACGGCCGGATGGATGGATGGATGGATGTGATGGTTGTACCTGACCGCAGCAATCGTTTGCCTCGCGCGATGAGTGGCCGGGACCACCCCAAAAGGGGCCGCGACGGGTCTGATCTAATGTGATGGATTTTCTGTAATTTGCTCCGACATGCGTCCGGCCTTTCCCCCGGGGACGTCGGAACCGTCCTCGAGAGGTCTCGCTGCTGATCGTTATGATCAGATCAAGTCCGGCACTGCAGCTGCGCTGCCGAAGCGCGGAGTTTATTACATTTTAGCGAATGTGCCACACACACACACACACACACACAAAAACAAACATCTTCGTCGGTAATTATAGAGAAAACATGTTCATTTCGCGTTACATCGGCCACGGCCACGTGAAGCGGAAGCGGGCGACCCCGGCGCTGGGTACGCATCGCGAATACGTGGCAGCGGCGTGTTCTGTCGTGCGATACGTCCACCCGCAAGTTCCTGGCAGGCCTGCGCTGGTACGGAAACAAAACCAACACACCGAATCCCGCGCACGATGGATGGGAAATGCACCGAACCGAGCGCTGGCTTCGGGAACGGGTCATTGCTGGCTTTATTGCGCGCCGTCTTGATTGCTGAATCCACCGTGAGAACAATCGGATCGGATTAAGGATCTGTATCGGTGCTATCGACGTGAAAATATGTTGCAAATTATGATTTCTTTGTTTTGGGATCGGTATGCCATGGTGAAATAAAACGCAGGAATGTGCTGGATTTTTACGAAGTGGAACCATACCTTGCAATTAAATTTTTCACTGATTGATTGGAAGAATAAAATTTCAAAATAATGGCATTGAATAATAAAATAATATTTTTGAAATATAAGTGAATAGTAATAATATAATTTAAAAAATATACAGAAAACACATACAATATAAAACATATACAAATATACAAATATATATACAGAAAAAATACAAATATGAGTGAAATAGGCTTAAATAAAAAAAACATTTATCAAAAAACCTTCAGTTCGAGTCGAACATTGTTAAAGAAATGAAGTGTTAATTTGCATAAATCTGAGTTTATAAGAATTGTTTATGAGAAGATCAATGCTTCCATTGATTGTTTTGGATTGTTCTAGATTGTTGTTAAACCAATAAATCATATGATATCACCAAGGATACAACAGTTAAATCAAGTTAAGTATGCCACCAAAATTATGATTTTAACCTTACTGAAAATCTGATTGTAACATGTGTTGAAGTAATTGCTTTATTACATTTGCAATACCATCTTCAACGCGTGCTGCTTACTTTCCTGCACGGCGAAAGGACATCCCGTACGCTGCGTAAGAATCGTCAGCGCACCACAAAGTCATCCGGAGAAAAAGAGGGTCGTACCCGTTTCCTGGATGGACGGCCGGATGGATGGATGGATGGATGCGATGGTTGTACCTGACCGCAGCAATCGTTTGCCTCGCGCGATGAGTGGCCGGGACCACCCCAAAAGGGGCCGCGACGGGTCTGATCTAATGTGATGGATTTTCTGTAATTTGCTCCGACATGCGTCCGGCCTTTCCCCCGGGGACGTCGGAACCGTCCTCGAGAGGTCTCGCTGCTGATCGTTATGATCAGATCAAGTCCGGCACTGCAGCTGCGCTGCCGAAGCGCGGAGTTTATTACATTTTAGCGAATGTGCCGAGCGCAGACCATCTTCAGCTGCAACTGTCGGCATGGGAGGAGCCCGGCGGTCGAGGGCGGCCACTAATACGCCGGGCCACGGTCGTGCTCGTGGACGTTATGGGCCCGTGGGCTCGGACGTCACTGGACGGTGGGCCTGATTGCCCCCGAGGTAGGTAGGGCTCCATCAGTCAGTCGCTTGTTTGCACTTCGCTTATCGGATGGGCAGGAGGTCGTCCTTCGGTGCTTCGTTCGGCTGGGAAAACCGAATCATTCCACGCGTCCGAAAGGCAGGAACTGTAGCTGGCGTTTGTGCGTTCTCCTCTTCTTCTTCTTCGCTCATTTATTATGACTTAAAGACCCGGTCCCGGTGTTCAATGGAAGCGAAGGCCCGGGCCCGGTCAGCGCTTTCTAATCGCGATAAATGATTCGCACGCAATAAATTTACGGACCGCGAAATGTGACACATGGGTGACACGATTGTGCGGTTTTCCCATCTCCCTTGATCTAGGTTAACACGTGCAAAACCTACATGTGCCCGAGCCACACAGCCGCCAAGTACCAAACACACGAATGCTGCCTTTCCGTAATGGTCAATAAAAACTGACCCAGTGGTCGTCTAAGAAACGGACGGCGACGGTGCCGAAACGAAGCCACCGTCCCCGGCATAAATCGGTCAAGGTTTCCATTGCGCCCGCGCCGCGTGGGTGCGATAAAATTTGATCGTTCCGTTTTAAAACGCTGGATTTGGGTGCGATATAAGCGACGAACCTCGTAAAACTGACACCCGGCCCAATCGGAC
>KZ071885.1:78251-88909 GCA_002091845.1 Anopheles cracens | reverse complement strand
TCACAGTAATCTTGCCAGACATAATCATATTTTCCCTCCCACCCATCGTTCGTTCGCCTTATTTGCGAGCTTTTACCGACGCATCACTGCATCTTGAGCCTGAAGAAGCTTTGTGCTGGCAACAACAACGAAAAATACACGTTCAAAAAAAAGTAAAAACAAAATAAGTGCGAGATGGACCGTTGCCAATGCTTCCACCATTTGTGAATTCTCCTGTGTAACGCACACACACACAAGATGCAGAATAAACATCAAAACAATCATATTTCACGAGCGCACGAGACCGGGCGCGAGCCGCGGCAACCCCACAACGGGCTAACCCAACCGCGATCGCCAGTCGGCCGGCCGTAGCGGTCGTCGTCAGCGTGAAGAGTCAAAGATGCAACCCCACAACGGGCTAACCCAACCGCGATCGCCAGTCGGCCGGCCGTAGCGGTCGTCGTCAGCGTGAAGAGTCAAAGAGGTGACTCCGAAATTGTTTCCCAGGAAGGCCCCCGCTCGGCGGGCTCCCCGGTGGGGTGTAGCAGGGAGCACGGACGGCGCAGGGATCGTAATATGATCGGATGCGCTTTTTAACAAATTGCCGTGGTGCGAAATTTAAGATGATATCTTTCTCGCCTTCGCGGTTTCGCCCGGGTGCCTGGGCCCGGGTGGTGGGTTTTGTTATTGTTCCACCGTCGGTCCAGCTGGCCGTTTATATTGCCTCGGCATTTTTACCCATTATCGGGTGGGTGAGCCGCCAGTGCAACCCAGCGGGGAAGCGGAGTGGGTTTTGAAGTGATCCTTCCCATCTTGTGTGTGAAGGAGTGCGAGCGCGCGCGCGCGCGCTCGATTTGAAGCCGGTAGGCTCGTTCATCTCGACAGGGTTTGCCCTGACTGCGCGTAGATGGATCTCGCGCGCTGGACTGTAGTAACTTCTCGCGGCCTGTCCGTTGGCAGTTTAGAGGCAGAAAGACTAGCACGCAATTAACGCGATATTTACAATGCAGAAAATGGGATCCCGTCAGATTACGTACGTGTGAAGGCAGCGGGTTGTGCAAACAAGTAAAGAAGCAGAAGAAGTACGGGGAAGCATTTATGCGGAGGTCCAAACGTCGGTGCAACTTTTAATAAAAGTTCGTTGCTCATACTGTCATTGAAGTCTTTTGTATAATAAAAGTCGATTTTTTCTCTGTTTGTATTTTTATGATGTTTAATCATGAGGTAATTAGAAAATATAATCAATTTAGATATAATTTAGTTATTTCAATAATAAAAGTACTGTGAAATGTATAATTTTGTTCCATTATTGATAATATTAAATCGAATAAATCGATTAAAGTTTAAAACAGACCCACACGGCACCGAGCATACGTCATTTGGCATTTAGAGCTCTAAATATGTCATAACAAAAACGAAAATACACTGCTCGAATGCGCCTCCAACAACCGAAAACAAACACACCAAATTTAATCCCATCCTCCGCCATTGGAGTCTAAACGATGTTCGTTCAAGCGAAGGCCGGTAGCTTCCCATTAGGGAAGCTGCATTAAATCTATCGCTCGAGCTACCGCGCGAAGCAAACTGGCTCTGCACTGGCAGTATTAAAACCCAACAAAAAATGTCATCGAATCCAGCAAACTAGATAGATGAATCACCAAACTCCGGCGTCATTCCTCCGGCCACCCTCACCCCCACGAACACTTACCATCGAGTGGCCGAGATATTCGGCAGCATTATCCGAAATGTACAGCAGCTTCCCGTTCTGTGTGAGCATCATGAGAAATCCGGACAGCGCCTGAAATGGAACGCGGCAGAAACGAAAACGAACGAATCAAAACTCAATCGTGTAAAGCTCGATCAGTTTGGAAGAACAGAAAAAAACCTGAGAGTAAAAGAAAAATAAAGTACATTAATAAGTCGTTCCGTGAGTTTTTACGCAAGGCCCGATTAAATAGTTGCCCCCTTTTGTCCGGCCGGACGGGGGGACGGAGATGGGAAATCAATATTTTAAGTCCTCCTTCCCTCCCTCTCAACCCCCTCCCTCCCCCTGTCTCGTCCGTTTTCGGCCAGTCAGTCGTAGGCACTTACGTAAACCTGACAAATCATCAAATTTCCCAATCAAATCAATCTCCGCGAAACTAGATAGATGAATCACCAAACTCCGGCGTCATTCCTCCGGCCACCCTCACCCCCACGAACACTTACCATCGAGTGGCCGAGATATTCGGCAGCATTATCCGAAATGTACAGCAGCTTCCCGTTCTGTGTGAGCATCATGAGAAATCCGGACAGCGCCTGAAATGGAACGCGGCAGAAACGAAAACGAACGAATCAAAACTCAATCGTGTAAAGCTCGATCAGTTTGGAAGAACAGAAAAAAACCTGAGAGTAAAAGAAAAATAAAGTACATTAATAAGTCGTTCCGTGAGTTTTTACGCAAGGCCCGATTAAATAGTTGCCCCCTTTTGTCCGGCCGGACGAGGGGACGGAGATGGGAAATCAATATTTTAAGTCCTCCTTCCCTCCCTCTCACCACCCTCCCTCCCCGTGTCTCATCCGTTTTCGGCCAGTCAGTCGTAGGCACTTACGTAAACCTGACAAATCATCAAATTTCCCAATCAAATCAATCTCCGCGAGTGACATTCCCGGCGGCTTCCAGCATATTTGCCGGCAGCTGCGCTCTAAAGTCACCCACCTCCCGGCAGCTCGCGCCCTGTTGGAGCCCGAAAGTGGTCACCGTTCACACGGAACAGGACTGGGCCCGGTCGGCCGTCGGCACTCGGCGCATCTTAATCCGCCATTCCGCGACGCGGTGGCGCACACGGTGGCTTTGATTTGCTTTATCTGTACGAAATTTCACTCCTTTTCCCCCTCCTACTATTCTACCGCTTAAGCATGCTGTCACATGTGACGAAAGTCTATTTGAAGTTGATCGGCTTCGCGGGGCCGTGCTCGAAATTCCCAGCCATCGGTGTCGCAACCGGCTGGGAATCGGAAATCCTCGAAATGGATCGAAATCCTTTTGCTGTTTGTTTGAAGCGAACTTGCGAAACGTCGTAGCGGGTTGAAGGGGCCCTGGTTGATGGGAGATTAGACGTGGATCGATTCCTTCCCGACATATGTCCGCATTGAATTGTTTTTTGTTACGCGTAATCTTCGAGTTGATTGATGAAAAACATTTCATTGATAAAGTGAGATTCTTCCACATCGTTCAATGATGGTTTTGTCCACATGTTGGAAAAGTAGTTGTTTTCATTAGTTTTTTTTTCCGCAGGATTTCCAAAAATATTATATTTAATTTTCAGTGGAAACTGCTTATTGGTGGATATTTTTTGACACAAACCCAAAAATTAAAAAAAATACGAGTGTATGTATCTTGCAAGGGAAATACAAAATGTGCTTCGCGCAAAATCACATACATCTCGCACATAACAACATTTAAAACATAAGAATTCAATTTCTGGAATGCTAACATAAACAAATGCCTCATAATGATACACGTGTTCCTAACAAAAAGTTCTTCAAATTGTGTTCGCAGCAGAAAACAAACCTAACAATTTCTTCAATTTTAAATTGAGACAGGAGTAGGTAATTCCCATACCGTCGATCACGACGTTGCGATGATCGTAAAAATTGCAATGCGCCAGCCCGATCCGATGCCCGCCTCTCGCTCGTCCCGTCTTTATGCCCGAACGAAAACAATCGATCAAAGATCTTTTTCCCATCATGCACATGAAATCGCTACTCGAGTAGCATCGGCAGCAGTTTTCTTTCTTTCCCCTTTACGATCGATTCCCCTTTCCACGCAGACGCAGACGCAGAGGTACAACGAAACCATTACACCCATTCCAGCCCGACTCCTCTGACCCTCGCGGCGAAGGTGCATAATGGGAGCTGTAATTGGGAAACTGCTTATTGGTGGATATTTTTTGACACAAACCCAAAAATTAAAAAAAATACGAGTGTATGTATCTTGCAAGGGAAATACAAAATGTGCTTCGCGCAAAATCACATACATCTCGCACATAACAACATTTAAAACATAAGAATTCAATTTCTGGAATGCTAACATAAACAAATGCCTCATAATGATACACGTGTTCCTAACAAAAAGTTCTTCAAATTGTGTTCGCAGCAGAAAACAAACCTAACAATTTCTTCAATTTTAAATTGAGACAGGAGTAGGTAATTCCCATACCGTCGATCACGACGTTGCGATGATCGTAAAAATTGCAATGCGCCAGCCCGATCCGATGCCCGCCTCTTGCTCGTCCCGTCTTTATGCCCGAACGAAAACAATCGATCAAAGATCTTTTTCCCATCATGCACATGAAATCGCTACTCGAGTAGCATCGGCAGTAGTTTTCTTTCTTTCCCCTTTACGATCGATTCCCCTTTCCATGTAGCAGACGCAGAGGTACGACGAAACCATTACACCCATTCCAGCCCGACTCCTCTGACCCTCTCGGCGAAGGTGCATAATGGGAGCTGTAATTGTTGAGTGCAACAGTTATAGAAATAAATAAATCTATTGACTGTCTTGGGTTGAGCAATCTGTTTCCTCCGTCCGGCAGCCGTACCGAATGCGAATCGATGCAGATCTGCTGCCGGTAACTGCGCCCGTACCCGAGTGTGGGCAAGAAAGGCCCATTAGAGGGGGAGTGGGTTGGCCAAAGGTGTAGGTACGGAGCGGGATCGACAATCGGTTGATCATTGTCGATGAAATAAAAGTAAACAATAATCGATTATCGATCGGTGCGCGAGATGATTGCATGCTGCTTTTCTGCCAGATTTATTCCATCTCGCAGTGCTCTTTTGCCGTAGCGGGTAGCGAATGGCACAAGCAGTATACTTGACGTACGGTTAACGGTGAAGGTGGTTAGTGTTTTCCCATACGATCGCATCGTTCGAAGCTGAGGGGTTGAGGGTTGCTAAATTGTAGGCAACCCATACGGCAGATCCACCGAGGTGAAATAAACTCAACTCTGCCTTCCACCGAGCGAAGTGTGTCAACCCTTCTGCTTAATTCATCTATTGTTGCAACTGTCGCGCAGGATAAACCGATATGTAACCGAGCTTGAAATGATATCAGTCTCCAAGAAATCGCGCCCCGTAGATCACCACTCCGGAGTGCATTCAGCGTACGTTTCACATGGACCGGATCGTATAATTTGTCATCCGATTGACAGCCCCGCGATAAAAAATAATAGGAGATTATCGATGGGTTTTCTGCGCCGAAAGTGCATCCCACCTGGAAGTGCGGGATATTCTCCACTCGCACACAGGAGCCAGCATCGGCACAGATCCGGCTCTCCGGAATCTCAATGGTGAGTTATGGATTGGGAAATCCCCATATCTCGATCATGGATCGGTCGAACAGTTCGCTTGAACTTATTTATGAGTAGTTGATACATGTTGCACAATGTAGCAGCTTGGGCAATAAAAACATATTAAATAACGCATGTCACGTGTGACACCGGTTCTTAAAGCCTCAAGCGTTTTTCCTTCAATACTTTCCCAGCGATTCAAATAATAAGAACCTCGAACCCACCGATGTTCGACGCTCCTACTTGCTGCGCAAAATCCAACGCATGTCAACACTTAACAAACCGTATAAATGGATTTTCATCCGCTCCCATCCATCCTGCTGGAGCCTGCTGCCCTGTTGGCTGGATCCTGTTGGCTGGAAAGCCAAATGCACGTAAAACTTCAGCCGAAAAGGAGAACCAGCCGAATATCTGCGAGACAACAAAAAAGACAAAGAGCCAAGCGACAGACATTCGCTGGCAAGAGATTCTCTTCATAAAAAAGACATCCAAGCAGGCAGCGGCGAAGCTACGGTGTCTTTGGTAGTAGCACTGTGAATTGGTTTCGACGCTACACCAAAGAACCGTGGAAACTGGGTCAGATGAAGGCTTCTACAAACGCGCGGCGTTGGTTTCGGTTGGTGAGGATAGAGGGCTTGTTGTGGTAGATCTTTTCAAAATTCGTTGAAATATTCGAAATATTACCTAGGATGTCCAGATTTAATGAAGATTTCAAGAACTCCCACAAATGATGATTCAAATCTTATCATATTTTCGTATAAAAGCTTCAAATCACAAATTACAGCCAAACATCCAGTTGCTTCCAGTGTCATATTCCAAGCCATATGGTTCGCAGCGTCTCAGTATGCATATGACTGCGTGCAGTAATCCACCGCCTTAAATGGTCATGGTGGACATCATTTAAGCCCTCCTCGCTCGAGTGCTGGTGCTCGTTAACTTTGAACCGTGCTGTCCACTCCGCGATCCCGCTGACCCTCGGACGACGTGTGGGGCTCCATTGTCCAAAACCTGCCCCATCCAAAACGTTCCCAAAGCAGTTCACTTTGGATACCTCTATTTACATTAGGCTCTCCAGCTAGTACCAATTTTCCCGTTCGCCAACAGTCACCTCGTCCCCATGGCCCTCTGCCAAGCGCAGAAAATGATAAATTCATTGTTAATGCAATAAATAAAAGAAAACGATCCTTTTGGACCTACGCCCCAAAAAAGGGATGCCCCGGTGCTCGCGCTTGACGGACCTCGGGTGACCACCCCAATCGCAATCGAGAGTAAGCTTCGATTAGTTGTCGCTCAGTCTCTGTGTCGCTCTATGTGTGTGTGTGCGAGTGAGTAGAGGCTATTGCCAAGAAATAGAGAGAAATGGATGATTATGATTAATCGTTCCATTAGACGCATTAGGCAATGTGACTGTGGTAGGAAACGTCCGGCCGCTCAATCCTGGCGTCCTCCACCCGAAATCCGTCGTCTCCCGTTTTGGAGGGCCCGCTCCACCGGCCGGTGCGGTAATTCGTTCGATTGATTTGACTTCAGGCCTCGTTTCCAGTGACGTTCTTTCCAGCGAACGCGCTAAGCCGAGTCGGGTTGGGAATATCTCGACGCACGGGACGCGAGGCACAGGAAATTGGCCGGCTGAGAGTGAATGAACGCGTACCCAACACAATCGGACCCGGTGGAATCGGTTTCGGTGCGCTAATCGTACTTCGGAGCCGAGGCGGGAAAATGGCAAACGATTTTGCCCTTTTTGACGCGCAGCGACGAACCCGCGGTCTGGGCGAGGGCAAGTAATTACCCGGGCAAGCATGGACACTTTGCGGCCAATTTGATGACAATCGGAACAGGGGGACTGTAATGCGATCCGCGAGCGTCCGTACGGACAGGTTGCGTGATCTAATCGATTAGCTGGGGTTGCGAGCCACAACGGATCGGGAGGAAATGAATTCAGCAACGAGAAATTTCCACTCCAATCGAATCTTCTTTGCGTGGATGTGGAATTGGGTTACGGTTTTTGGGTCTTCCAAGTATTTGGAGCTAGAGCGTCTTTATTATCACTAGCTTTCTATCCTGGTTACTTGGTTTATAAGATGTTTGGCTTGCTAAACTCCATCGTTACACGGGAACAATTCATTTCTGCACCGGCCAGCATAATTTTCCACTGCCGGAGACCTATTTTCCCAGCCACTTAATTCGCCACATCCGGTTAGCATACAATGTCGTCTCAACACATCATTGTGCAATTGCACTTCAACTGCACACTGAAAGAACTGCAACAACGTTGCAATCCATTGTGACGGGAGAGGCACCTTCCGGCTAGCAAATGAACCCATCGGTTAGTGGAACAAATAAATTGTATGAAACAAAACACCGCGAACCCGCTCGGAACCGTGTTTGCCAAAGTTTGTGTCGTTTTTTTTTATCGAATATGATAAACTTGACTGCCATCGTGGGACTTTAAATATTTCAAAAATAATCATCGAGAAGCCGATTAACCGCCAAGCACACAGGGCGATGTGAAAAATGCTTTCAGACGTCACCCGTCCCAGTCCGGTGAAGAATTAGCCGTCGATATCGATAGCGTCCCGGGCTGAAAATGGGAAATGAAATTGATCTCCACACTCCAACTCCGGAACGGGCCAAAAAGCCCCGCACAGCGAACGCCGCCACCGCCGATGGACGCTTCAGACGCGCAGTTAAGCTTTAAAGTGGTAACGTGATGATTTGGTTGTAATTCCTTCTCCTTTTTCAACGACGCAGCGTAAAAAGGGTTTACCACATCGTATGAGTTTTTTTTTTTCTCTTCTGTTTGTTGCTGTTTGTTGGTATTAATCCATAGAGTTGCGCTTTCTGGTCCGTGGGAAAACTCGCTCGTACCGGCGTGCGAAGGAGGTTGGGGGGAATATTTACCTTCGAGAATCCTATATTTGGTGTCGGTGCCGAATGCAACCCGATGTCGATGCTGCGTTTGAACACTGTAATTGAAGAGAATAGGCATAGTATTAATTACTGCAGCGCTGGAAATTATGCAACGTGGAGTCATTCGAACGAATCGTAAGGCAGAAACAGAAAGAATACTTTCTTTGGTAAATAATGATTATTTATGTATTTTGTGCAGTTTATTAAAAATGGAATTAATATGAACACACAAATCTAGGGAGTAGATTTGAGATCCTTGAAGAGATCAGTGTCTATGTTAAACGGTGTTTTCTGATGCATTAATAAAAATTTCAATATATAAAGAGGTGCATATGCTTGAAATAGTATTCAACAGAGACAAACTCAGTGTGATTAATAAAACTAAAATGATTGTATGCGTTCAAAGAATATTTTTAAGTTTTTTATGCTTTCCAATGCACTTTACCGCGCATTTTAGATCGGGTCAAACAAACGCACCCTGCATCCCACATCGCACGGCCCATACGCGTCTACATGCTCGGCTCAAAACATTCGATCAACAATCGACGGAAAGGTGTACGGGCGAAAGCAAAAGCCACCATGGGTTTTCTCTCCCGCTGTCGGCGTCGTAGGTGCAGCTAACCTGTTCCGCCGTTCCGAAGGATGCTGGAACGAATCGATCTGCCGCGCAGTGGGTGGCAAGTTTCGCCTTGTGGCTATGAAAATTGAACCGATCGAATTATGCTGATAGCGTAATGCCGACACGGGCGAATAAAACTGTTTGTTTTAAAACTTTCATTTTCCGTTCTATATATATGCAGGCATTATTATCACACAATAAATATTGCTTCAATAAACGATAATGGCACACCGCAAAAAAGTCGTTTTGCTGCAGAACGAGCCCCAGTGAACGTTTTCAACGCATCCCACACACCCGAACCGGCAGGCCTCATAATTCGGCAGGTGCAGATCGCAATCGACAGCTCAGCGATGCTGCCGGCAGTTGCAGTTGCATGTTTTCGGAACGGACGCTCCCTTTGAGGATAGGCCCGCGCCTGCTAAAGCCATCATGATCGAAGCGATACATCGGATCGGCCCACGCAATACGTGGACGCGAACAGAACGGAAAATCAACATGACGACGGCGACGACGACGACGACAAGTTAAGCTAAGTTCGATTGGTGCAACGCTCGGTGCTGATTCCGACGCGGGGGATCGCTTGCGCCGCTCGGTGCACTTTCTAGCATCGCACTTTGCGCCAGACAGCTTCGTTTTCCGTTTGCCGCGTGGTAATTGTTAGCTGTCAGCTTCGTTGATTGGCCTTTTAACGTGAGGGAGCCCTTTTGCGTTGAGGCCCTTTAAATATGGGTAGGGCTCTAAAGCGCGCGCCCGCGATCGCGCTCGCAAAAAAAAAAAAACAAACTCCATTCAACATGCTCACCGAAGCCCGTATCGAATGCGCTCCGGATGGGGCGATTTTTCCTCGCTTACTCATTGATTTTCTTTAATTGATGATGAGCTTGAGCCACCTGTTTGTGTTCACCACTCACCGACACCGAGCCATTGGTCATTTGTGGAGGCCGACGGTCCTGCAGAAGACCACAGGTACAGCGCGGAAAGAGAAATGTGAATAATCTGCTCCACCGCGAGGGAAAGCTTGATGGCTCGAACAATTAATGATCGGGTTTTGGCTGAACGCGGGTGAGAGAAACCGCGTGCTGCGCTTCGTTCTGCAACAACCCGCACGGGTCAAAGGGTGGCTCCGGGCGGAACCGAAAATGTTTGCTCACACAACAGCGTTCCAGATTTTTCATTCGTTCCCTCCGCCCGGTTCCCGGTCTTTGCCGCCCGCTCGGTAATGAGCAACGTTGGGCGAGCCGAGCGGCTGTGGCGCTACGATTTTGTGCTCTAGTTTGCCGCCAGCAGTCACTCGGAAGGCGTTACCCGTCAGACGGTAACGCTAAATGGTGATGAGTGAAATTTTGTGAGCTTATCAGCGGTCGGACGCTGTGTGGTGTTGTTTGCTCGTGGCGGGATGCCGAGACTCAGCGTACCAAACCTCAGTTCCTCGCAGTTAATGGTAATATTCACACCTTTCGGAGGGACCTATGCGATAAAACCACTGCGCAGCGATATCACAAACATTCGGCGAACCGGCGGGGTCTCGAGAAAACGAGTTGAAAAAAGGGGGATACGGAAAAGAACTCTCCCGAAAGCCATTAAGCGCTTACACCATTATTATCCCCCTGGACGGCCCTCTAAAGAGCCCGCAGAGGACCGATAGGGCCGCAGTGGTAGGCGAAATCAATTCCTAGTTATACGGAGCCGTACTCCCGCTCTCGCGAGGGTTTCAGCGGGGTTCGTCGTTGCGAATGGCATTGAAATCATTCGTTTCGCAGTGTGTTGTCGTTCGCGCTCGAATCGGATCGGTTCCTGCGGGATGGACCGGCGTTGGTGGC
>KZ071885.1:61764-78241 GCA_002091845.1 Anopheles cracens | reverse complement strand
ATAGTAATTCAGCGTGAGCGTACGCTTGCGCGAGAATGGTGCAAAAATGGGAATATAAATAAATGTTGAACAAATATTGAATAGAATTCACGCCGCACCGTTCGCCCCGCGTGTGGCCCCGCGGACTAAATGAGCAATTTGAAGCGGGAAAAACCGGTGTTTACGCCGCGAACCATCGCCCCCCCCCCTCACCGGGTGCGATTAGAAATAGTGTGAGTTTCGCTGCCCCTTGCTCCGGCGTACGAAGTGTTTGTGTCGAATCACTCCGTCGTCCCTGCCGCGGTGTAAGTTATGGACTTTTGGTGGTCCGGTGGGGACCGTTTAGTGTAGCACGGAAGGGCAGCAACGTCGAAAACAGGGATATCGTTAGGAGGAAAGGCCCCCGGGGGCAGCGCTTGGGTGTTCGGATAGGGAGCGGCTTGTTAGGCGTACTACACGCCGCAACAAACAGCTAACACTTACAAGCATTTCGGCGCGCAAACCCTCTCTGCCGGATGGCCCCGCGGTGTTCGCGCTTTCGCGCGGCCTCCACCGTCGCGCGCGATGCCATTTGCAGCGTGAGAAAATAATCGAACCCTTTTTTGTGAATAGCGGGGAAGCGAAGGTGACAGGGGTCTGTTGCGTTTAATTCTGTCCAATCAGTGTACTTTCGTCCAGATTTGTTCCCTGCCCAATGGCTTCTCATCTCACCCCGAGTCTGCTTGTGGTGTGAGGGAATGCATTTTTAATTGAATTTATTTGCCATTCGATTGCCTATCGTTGAAAAATTACTTAACCCCTGGCAAGGAACGGTTAGATAAAAAAAGTCACACAAACACTCGATCGGGGCGGCACCGGGACCGGGTTTGGAGGGATTTATTTAACGCTTTATTAGAGAACAATCGCTTTGTGCGAACGATCGAACTGTTCAATTTTATCCCTCCGAATAGATTCAATTACAACGGCGGACACCTGAAAAGGGCTTATCGGGTTGGGTGGTGTGATGTTCCCGAACCCACACGGAAAGCGAAATCGCGCTACACGCGTTCATATCGAAAGACTTGAAGTCGCAGTCTCCGTCTCCGACCAAGCGACGAACCTGCTCTATCTCGTGTTTTTTTCTTTTCCCCTGTTTTCCCACTCGAACGAGATACCTTAGAAGTTTATTGAAATCGAGCATATTCCCCTCCCGCACACAAACCAATTTCACATCGCATTCCAGCACCATCCCCGCTGCAAATGGGGAAGCGTTACGAATTTGAAACATTATTTCAATACTCGCGGACGACGGGGAATAAAACGACGGGGAGCTGCTCGCTGCGTCCCTCCCGTCGTTAGGCTCATCTCGCACGTTCATCAAGTTTGCTTTAATAATTTCGTTACGGCGGTTAAGCCGTTCTAGTTAGCACCCCAATGCGTACCCGCCGCGGGAGGCCGCAGCGGACCTTGAAGCGCGCCGCACGGTCGCCGCTCGCTCCCGGCAGCGGCCGAAGAAGATTCGAACCTTCAAACATCGATCGATCGCTGACGAACGATTTGTTCTTTTTCCACGGTTATGTGTGGAATATTGCTACGGTGAATTAGGTAGGAATGTGTAGCAAGACTTGAACTTCAAATTTTGCCATAAGTTATAGTTTTGGGTGCGTTATGAACATTTGAAGAGATCTTCTATTTAAATGGCAAAATTTGAGTTAATCATGAGATACTACAGGGTGTTTTTCAAGAATTGTCCAACCTTCATCCAGGTGAAACTAAAAATCAAAAGACTTGAAATGCCATTTGTGATAATTTAATCTTAGAATGTTTCATGAATTTATAACGTCTAGATAACGAAGTTAAGCTATATTATCCAAATCAATACTCAGCAGAATTTTTATCAATTCTACTTTGAGAAGTGTTTTACAATCCGGCTTGAGTACCGAGAACATCGTTGACTATTATTTTTAGATCAATCTAGTCAGACTAATGATAAAAATATTGTTTGGATGCATTTGATAACGAAAGAAAAACCTATCTTCAACATGCACTGAACTGTGGTAACAGGCAATGGCCGGCCTGAGCGGCTTGTTTGACACCCAACGCAGCACATCTCCAATTTCCCAGCGGATCCAATCACCCGCCGCAACTGCTGAGTTGTCATAACCTTAACGAAACCGAGCGTTAACAGCTTCTCACAGCAGCGTCCCGCTCATAATGAGATATTTATCCACACGAACCGAACCCCCTGTATGAAACCCCATCCAGCCCATCTAATACGTGCGCCCCACCGATTTGTTGCGTTTAGTCGCATCACTTTTCCAATTAAGCGCGTAAGCGCGTCCCATCTTCACGTGCTGACCGCCCCGGAAATGGCCCCGCGAAACAAAGTCCAAAACGAGCCGCACCGAATGTGTGATCGTGCCGCCGAGGACCTGCGTAGCTGTGGAGGTTGCAATTAGCTGGCTAATTAATTGGAAGTGGAGCCGGCGACGCCGTGCTGTGGATGTCGCACGGTAGCGACATCTAACGGCAGCTTTCACTGCACACGTGATTCTCCGGATCATCATCCGGACCCGGACCGTAAACCGAACCGGAACGGGCCACAGATCGGTTACGCCCGCCACGTGTGGCGGACGTGCGCTGCGATGGACGGAAGGCATCGTCATCACGCGTGTGTGTGAACGTGACGTGGGTACGGGAGAAGACGAGACTCGCCCGCTCGTGCTGGGGGAGTTTGTGGAACATTAGGTTTTTTTTCTTCTCCCGGCCTGAAATCTTCAGGCGAGCGTTCGAGTTTTTAAGTGGGGGGGGGGAGGTGGGGTTGAGGGCACAGGACGCGGGGATCGTGAGATATACGTAAATTGATAAATTAGGCACGGCTGTTGGACGGATTGCTGCTGGGTACGCGCGGTAAATTGATTCTTTGCCATCGCGCGTACCAAGGAATGCTGCCTGCTCGGGAGGTTCTGCGATGATTGGCATGGGATTCGTTGCGTTCGGAATGTTTGGTATGGAAATGCGGAAAACTGGGTCGAGCGAATCGAACAGGTATGCGGAAAAAACACCCGGAACGGTATGCCAAGTATGTATGAGCCACGGTTATGTGTGGAATATTGCTACGGTGAATTAGGTAGGAATGTGTAGCAAGACTTGAACTTCAAATTTTGCCATAAGTTATAGTTTTGGGTGCGTTATGAACATTTGAAGAGATCTTCTATTTAAATGGCAAAATTTGAGTTAATCATGAGATACTACAGGGTGTTTTTCAAGAATTGTCCAACCTTCATCCAGGTGAAACTAAAAATAAAAAGACTTGAAATGCCATTTGTGATAATTTAATCTTAGAATGTTTCATGAATTTATAACGTCTAGATAACGAAGTAAAGCTATATTATCCAAATCAATACTCAGCAGAATTTTTATCAATTCTACTTTGAGAAGTGTTTTACAATCCGGCTTGAGTACCGAGAACATCGTTGACTATTATTTTTAGATCAATCTAGTCAGACTAATGATAAAAATATTGTTTGGATGCATTTGATAACTAAAGAAAAACCTATCTTCAACATGCACTGAACTGTGGTAACAGGCAATGGCCGGCCTGAGCGGCTTGTTTGACACCCAACGCAGCACATCTCCAATTTCCCAGCGGATCCAATCACCCGCCGCAACTGCTGAGTTGTCATAACCTTAACGAAACCGAGCGTTAACAGCTTCTCACAGCAGCGTCCCGCTCATAATGAGATATTTATCCACACGAACCGATCCCCCAGGATGAAACCCCATCCAGCCCATCTAATACGTGCGCCCCACCGATTTGTCGCGTTTAGTCGCATCACTTTTCCAATTAAGCGCGTAAGCGCGTCCCATCTTCACGTGCTGACCGCCCCGGAAATGGCCCCGCGAAACAAAGTCCAAAACGAGCCGCACCGAATGTGTGATCGTGCCGCCGAGGACCTGCGTAGCTGTGGAGGTTGCAATTAGCTGGCTAATTAATTGGAAGTGGAGCCGGCGACGCCGTGCTGTGGATGTCGCACGGTAGCGACATCTAACGGCAGCTTTCACTGCACACGTGATTCTCCGGATCATCATCCGGACCCGGACCGTAAACCGAACCGGAACGGGCCACAGATCGGTTACGCCCGCCACGTGTGGCGGACGTGCGCTGCGATGGACGGAAGGCATCGTCATCACGCGTGTGTGTGAACGTGACGTGGGTACGGGAGAAGACGAGACTCGCCCGCTCGTGCTGGGGGAGTTTGTGGAACATTAGGTTTTTTTTCTTCTCCCGGCCTGAAATCTTCAGGCGAGCGTTCGAGCGTTCCGCTGAAGTTCTGGGCTTGTTGTTGAAGCGGCGCAGCACGTCAGCGGCACGTCTCATCCAGGCTCCAGAGGATCCACTCGAGAGACTTGCCTACTCGAGACGTAAGGGCCCTCACGGCCGGTGGACGGTTCTTGTTTTGTCAAGCCTTTCTAGCAGCGGGGGCTGCTCAGTACAATATCTTTCTATCTCGCCAAAGTAGGACTGGACTGGAAAAAAACGCATACACCAAGACCGCACACGCGACTGAGACGTGCCGTGCGCTTAAAGCCCAGCGGAATCTCTCCGAACGGACTGCGGCGGTTGCAATAGTTTGTTGCCAATTGTGCACATATGGCATGCTTTCCATCGCGTCATCCTCTGCGGTGCGAGCAACTGTGGAACTGACCGTGAGAAGTGCCTCTCGAGGAAGTACCACATGCGCCTGAGTGCCGTGTGAGGTCCGTCGAGTGGTCGCAGATTTCCACACAGCATTTCCGATCGATAGTCGATCCATCGCTGGGTGCATTTCTGGTGCAACAGATGGTCCGACACGCTCTGTTCGTAGCTCCGAAGTAAGTTTATATTTTGAAGTGGCTTTAAAGCCTTTTAAAACGCTCAACTAGCGTTGAAGTTGAAGCTGTCTTCGAATATATTATTCGCATATAGCATTTATTACATCATGCATGAGTTATCATTTCTCTTTCTCTTCTCTCGCAACCCTCTTCAGCAAGCAAAACATGATGCTTGAAGTCATTTCCGACTGGCTGTTTGTACTGCAGTACGCGTTTGGAAGGAGATTGCTCGCAACGGACGATTCATCATCACCTGACGCAGTGATCTCACACGCCGGTCTCCGCAAGAACAATCTCCCACGTTTGCGGTACCACTCCGCCAACCGGAACCGTGAGCGCTACGTACACAATCGCAGGTGCGGTTAGCCCGTTCGCTCGTCCTTCATTCAAATCGCGCAAAGGTTACGCTCCGCACAGGTCGGTCGACTAGAACATTCCTCCACCGCTGCCAGGAACAATCGCAATCGCCGAAGGACAACGACAACGACGCAAAAGCACCACGACCTTATCGCGCTGAAGCTATCGCAATCGCTGCGAACCTGCGAAACAAAGATTATCCACTGCAGGCGGCAGTGGTGGTGGTGGGCACGTATGGCGCATTATCTGGCGTACGCAGGACGCAATCACACTTTGGTACACATTTCCTGGTGGGAAGAAACGTTGTTTCTGTTTTCCCCTTGTTTGCTGGATGAAACTTAACGCACATACACGGCCTGACGGTACGTGTGCGCAACGTTTATTAAAATGTTACCACCATTATTAAGAAATCGCGATCCATCGGTACCGATAGCAAGGGGTGCACGGCAGTACATTTAAGAAAGACAGTGGAGACATTCCGCCGCGATTGTTGTGCGCGATGACAGATGCAGCGCAAGCAGAAACATCCTCAAAATCGGGTGAGTTGTCATTCCACGCGTTCGGCAAGATGTGCTCCAGACTATGGGATGATGCCGGCTGGTACGCAAGATGCGTCTCCATGCGTTCACGTTCTCACACCCTTCAACCTTATAACGGTTGAGGCTAATGGAGCTTGTTGTGAGGCAAGGGTGAATAAACAATAATATTGCACCTAAAGGCACAGCGTATGTCATGCAGACGCTTTGTGGCAAACATTTCGGAAGAATAACAATGGCTTAGCTCGCGATTGTCATGTCATTGGAAAACATGATCGATAGTACGGTAGATATAATAAGCAGACATAAGACAAAGATTGAGAGATATTTATTTTGAAAGCTTTAAGCCTTGAAGACATCATTTAATGAATTTGGTGAATTTTTATATACTTCATCCAATTTTTATATATACCGAATCCAATTCAAAAATTCGTTGAAATAATATCAAAATAGCTATCTTCCTTCGAATTATTTATTTCTTCTCATAAGATGAGTAATTAGTTTTCGTATACTATTACATAATCGACTTTTAAAATCACTTTTTGTTTCATCAAATGAACCTACAACAACATATTCTTATCTTTTTTAATTATTAAACGATTTTTTTCAAATAGTTTTTTACAATTTTGATAGGAGTTGGATTTTAATTTAAATTTAAGTTTTGTTTTATTGAATTTATTGTAGAAACCCAAAACAATTATTATACATCAGATATCAAATATCAAAAGTATCACGATCGATCTTAAATAGTGATATAAAAACAAAAAAAAAGAAATTTTTATTATTATTCAACCATAGATCCCAAAAAAATATTACTAAACTACTGCAATTTTTTTTAAATATTTAAATTATGAAATATTATGCGAAAACCACGACTAGATAGAATAAACCGTTTCTGTGATACAGTAAAATGACACCTTAAAACCGTTATTGCTGAGGAATGCAATTTTCACAATCAATCAAAGCTTCATCCGATGCCATCTTTTAATTCGTCGTCCCGTTTACACTTGTCCGCTTCGAGTCACTAAAAAAACATGGCGAACGTCATTCGTCGGCCCGCTCGTAATGGGATGCAAATGTATGCAGATCCGGCACATTACCTCGCATCACAAATTTGCCGCCATTTCATCATTACGACCAAGGTCGCGACGACCCCCTCTGGCCACCTGTCCACCGGCGTCCCGCTCCGGCAGCAGCCATCATTGCATATGCATTTTCGGTGCAACCACGATCGGAACGTGGCGGTCCAACGCTGCCAATTATTGTCACGCAAGGCAAGGTGAACCCGTGAGCCCGGGCGCCGAGGTGTCATCCGTACGTACGTCCGTCCGTACCGTCGACAGCATGTCAGCGTTTATGACACGTGCCCGAAGAAAGCCTCCGGGGTGTCTCCGGGTGTTGGGCTCGGCCTGGATCGAGGAAAACGGGAAGAACTTGAGCCCAATTGGCTGGAACCGAATGCAATTGAAGCTAAATGGTCACCGGAGCCGGCTCATTTTCGCCTTGTTTTTTTACGCAATTAAAATTTCTAGCTTCCACCATCTTCGTGGTGTTTTTTTTTCTTCTTGCCTTCTCGGGAGTCATTCGATTGGTTTTGATTTTTTTTTCTGACTGATCTCCTCAGTCAATTTTCACAGTCATCGAAACGTGCGCCAAACGACAGCTGGCGCGAATGAGGAATCCCTCGTACGACGAATTGATTTCCGCTGGTAGCCGCTGATTTGCCTGACGCGATTGGATGCAGTGTTTGGCTCAGTGAAGTGGTGAGCACTTGTTTAATTTCGTTTCATCTCGAAGCTCGTATGTCCGGCGAGAACCCGGCAGGCAGTAAAAATGCCCGTTCCCGGCACGGGGTAACGTTGCCTTCATCAAGTTGTTAGCCCGTTTGCTCCAGTGATCCACTAGTATAGGAAGGTGATCCTTGCTTGTTGGTGAATTAAATCTGGTATAATGTGAAAAAGAACTCTAAGAACTAAATAATTCGCTTGAAAATAGAGAATGTGTTTTTGAATAGACACTTTCACATCCTTCCAAAAGCACAAACTACGTGAAATTGTAAATCAGCATCCACAGCACAGTGCCCAACCCGGTGCAAATAATGAATTCACATTCTAGCTACGTCCTAGGTCTATCTTGACGCTAGAAACCAAATTGAAATTCAGATCATCCCTCATCCAGCCGTGGTCCATCGTGCTGCCGGCACTGGCCGCCGGCATGCCACAGCGCACCGAATCGGCATGAACCCGTCGGGTATCCGTCCTCACGGAAGCCGGAATCCGAAACTAATTTACTTAACACCACAAATTGAATTTTTATCTACCCGCAAAGATCGTGTCCAGGTGTTGGCTGGCGCGCTGTTTTCCGCCTGATTGCGAACCGCCGCTGGAAACCGGTAGCCCCGACGAAATAATGATCCTTCTACCGCCGGCGAAGCCGAAGGATGGCCTTCGGTGGATGGATCGTGGATGATCGAAATCGGGGCTACCGGATCGCCAAGGAATCTTTATTTCATGAAATATTCAGCAACAAGTGAACAAGTTGCTCCATCGCTGGCCATGGGCGGCGGCGGCGCGGTTGGGAAGCAAGCAAATCACGTTCGTCACTGTCGCGTGTGTGTGTGTGGTGTTGCGGGAGGTAGGTGGAATTCCTTTTATTCCCTCGCCGCGCACCGTCGGCGGAAGATCGGAAGGCTATCGCAAAGGTGATTCGGTGTACATCATCGCCCGGCTACCGTATTGATTTCGCACGAAAATACTCACCCTGCTGGAAGTAGTTGGCTTTGCGCACGTACACACACACCAGCGCCATCAGCTGCAGCTGGGAGAGCCGCTGGCGGGTGGACTGGGGCAGCGGCAGCAGATCGCGCAGATTCGCAATCTCGGAGTTGATTAGATCGCGCCGCAGCTTCGAGGCACCTTTGGTGGATTTGTTTGCATCGAATCTGTAGGGATGGAGAGCGAATTTGTCGTCACATTAGATTATTTTTTTCTGATTGTTCTTTTGATTTTTAGTAACAAAAACTAATGCTTTATTTCACACGAGTGGAGAAGACATTTTGCTTAAGAGTCTATAAAAATGAGTTAAAGGCGCCTTTCTTTATGCCGAAAAACGCAACGTATTTACTTTCGCAATGTTTTACGTCTCCTTGCCTGCAAGTCATTTGAGGTAAAGTTATCTTTAAATAACCATAACCGTTACAATCCCATCACAAGTTTCCTTCAGTAATAAGAGATAATAACGAATAATGATTTTATTGGTAACGAACGGAACAACCCCTACTCAACACCATCAAGCATGCAGACGTTTTCTTCCCACTTCGCAGCAACGAAAGCGCACAAGCTAACGACCCGCTGTCGCTGTCGATAATGGCGATGATAACGAGAAGGTGCCGAAAAGATCGAAAGTCACCCGTGGCCGGAGATTATTGATTGTTCAAGCGAAGAAGTGCCGCACTCGCGCCCTAATGGCGTTAACGCTGGCAGTGTGAGGCGCCCGCGGTGAGAAAATTGCAACCCACCGGCTCGTGGGGGTGACTGGTCGCCCGATCCGCGATTTATCCGCTGGTGAAAATGTGAAAATATTGGAGCGGCCCGGGCTCAATCATACGGCACGGCCCGAGCGCCTTCTTTCCCCTGGGGCCAAACAAAACCACAAAACCGTCGGACGAATTTAGCTGATAGTAGCGCAAAATGGTGACCACTTAACCCCGGGCCGGCATCAAGAGTCACCTTCACCATCACGCGCCATCATGCTCCGACGCGCCGGGTTCGTTTCCATCCTGAGCGACGCGCTCAAATCACCTAGGCCATGCAAGCGCGCACGCACGCAGCCGGTCGCGGCCCGTTTCTGGTCCAAATTTCCCGATAGTTCCCACGCTTGTGCAATGGCCCAAAGCTGGTCGCATGCACGAGAGTGAACCGAGTGAACACAGGGGTTCCACAACCTCCTAAACTCTCGAGGCTGGGGCGCGAGTGCGCGAGAAGAGAAACGCAAATCCGCACACCGGTTAGTTGCACGAACGCCGGTCCTAACGATAAACAACCGAAAAGAGCCCCGAACCCCGAAATGCGGAGCAAACGCATCACGCACCAGAACGCACGGTAAGAATTCAAACGACCTGCGCGAAAAGCGACGAACCTGGCAGTAACGGCGACGGCGGCCTGCGAAAACAGTGCGTCCATCAAACCTTGCCCGGTAAACGATTGACGCTCGTAAACGATGCGGGATAATAATAACGAAAATAACAGTAATGATGAAAATAATAACAGCACTACGAAGAGTAATAATAGGGCTTATTATACAATCAGATAAATGAACACATTTGTTAAGCGCTCGCGATGCGTTGTTTTACAAATATACCCGGTACCGCGCCGGTTGATCGTTCCGGCCACACAGGCAACCAGGCAACCGTCGGTCGATCACTCTGTACCCCTCCTCGCTGGCTCCGTTTTCCACCGATAGTCTCACCACTTGTGTTTTTGGGTGTAGACACAAAAAAGTGAGAAACAAAAACGGAATAAGTAAAACAATCGTACATAAACCATCGGTTGAGCATCGCGCGACTCTAACCAAACTCGCAGCGTACCTCGCAGGCGAAAACGATCGCGGCGCAGCGAAAAGCAAATCGGTGCGAACGCGGGAATCGCATCGCCCAGATCCTTCGGCGGGGATGGAAAATATAACCGACGAAAGCAAAAGCCCCATTAAAATTGTAACAAATATCGCGTGATTTTACACGCAAACGTACAAATGAATGCCGGAGCGCGCGATCGCGATCGGGCACCGGGGCACCGGCACCGATCGGGTTTGGATTTCGTGTAATCGTTCCCAGACGGGCTCCCCCAGGTTCGCAGACAATTGGCTTTTAATGCTGGGGTGGTCAGCAGAGATCCACATGCAGCCTTTGCCTTACCGATGATAATTAATCGGATGGTTTCGTTTGAGGAAAGCAGTGCTTTTTTTAAAATTTTCTGCTTTATTATGTGTTTAATTTAAAAGAGATACTGTTTATAATATTTTTTAAAATAAAATTGAACTATTGCATATATAACGTAAAGATATCATTATTAAGCTTCTAAAAAACACTCTTTTCGAGCCATGCTGATACTTTCTTTTTGGTGAAGCCCGCGCCTCCGTGAAGCCAGCGACTCGCGTCATGCCAGGAATGCGCAAACGACAAGCCCGACGCAACGGAAAACTCTTCACCCCAAGGAAACACTCCACACCCATGGCACGGTTTGACGTTTGGTGACATTTGTATAAATTTTCCTGTCGGCACAACACGGCCCCGAGCGCGCTAGCATCTCTAAGCCGTGTGTGTCCGTGTTGGATGCCCATTTTGCCTGCCTAATCCGAAAGTACATACGGCACCGTGTGGCTTGGTCGGCGCGTTTTCTGCCATTTGCCTAGGTGTCGTTGTCAAGCCCGTTGAGGCGCTGCGAATTACTGCGACTTTCATGTTCGCGCCCGTTTCGTTGCGCTTCTTCGGTGCGATCAGTTAAGCCGAGAACAGGTCGCGTCGGGCAACCGACGATGGTACCGAAATCCCGAACCAGCCGGCTCTTAATTGAGCGCACCGGTGTGTTTGTGCACGGTGGAGAAACTCCGAATCGACGCCTTCGCTGCGGCCGGGCAACATACTTGGCACTTGCACTTGAGCGACTTTAGATGCTGCTGTTGCTGCAAAAAGTAAGTGCTAAAGCGCGCGAACGCGCTGCACCACACACCCTGACCTCTTCTGAGGGTTGACCTCAAAATAAGCAGCCGAAATGCAGCCACCAAAGCAAAGATAGCGAGCGGAGGGAAAAACGACGGCAGCGAACGCCAAAACGGTGCAAAAGTGGTGACCGAAAAGTAGATCGAAAGCTGCACGAACTTTGATTAGCTCCGGAGTGCGACTTCGCAAAGCGGGAAGGGAAGGAAACGCAAGCGCTGTTGCGTTGAGCCTCCTCAGCTCCAGAGGAGCGCATCCTCGAGCTTCCCATTAGAATCGGTACTAATTAGGCGCCTGGGTAATTTGACTTTTCTCTGAAGCACTTGCAACGGGGCGTTTTTTTTTGTTTTGCTGGTCGTTTTCATTTCTACTAAACTAAGCGGGAAATTTATTCCGACTTGGCCTCATGCGGGATTAAAGTGCATCTTTCCCGGCGCATCGATTGCGGTGAGGCGAATGGAAATCAGTAGCCGTTGTGGTTTGATGCGCCGGATTTGATAGACAATTTGTTACCGCGAACCACAGGGAGGACGCCATTTGCTGTGCCCCACGCCAAGGCCAATGTCAACGGTGATGCAGCTGATCTGCGTTGAAACCGGCGGGCCCTAGCAAACAGTTCGGTTTGGTACTTATTCAAATGACACCAGACCGTTTGAACGTGCAGCGATTTCGTGGAATTGTAATTAACAGCTCGGTTGGTTATGTGCCAAGCTTTAAATGACTGAGTTTTGCTGCGATTGCTGTGTCAGTTCGGTATGTATGGATAGATTAAACCTTAATAAAAGCACTTGAGGCCTAACTGAAAATAATTATAATAATATATCCAGTTTCAATCGTTTCTGGTTTTAAAATGATATCCTTTAAAGCAAAGCGTTTTCATGCAATATAATGCTAATAAAACTGAACACAATGTAGTGCAAAACAGGATTTCCTTCCATTATAGGTGAGCCAAGCTTTAAATGACTGAGTTTTGCTGCGATTGCTGTGTCAGTTCGATATGTAAGGGAGATCAAACCTTAATAAAAGCACTTGAGGCATAACTGAAAATAATTATAATAATATATCCAGTTTCAATCGTTTCTGGTTTTAAAATGATATCCTTTAGAGCAAAGCGTTTTCATGCAATATAATGCTAATAAAACTGAACACAATGTAGTGCAAAACAGGATTTCCTTCCATTATAGGTACGGAGCAGAAAAAAACCACCCATCGCTGGTATCATAAGCGATCATTACCGGCACAAAGGGAGCTTCCAACCCGGCGCTGTTAATCCACCACCGGTCCGATCCGCTGCGCCCAGAGAAGCTGCTTTGACAACTGATAATTTTGTGCTCTAAATTTACAACCCATAGCGTTTAAAAATAATTGCACCACCACCACCACCACCGAGCGAGAGCTCTACCGTTCTCACACTGCCGCCCGGCGCACATGCACACCGGTGTCGGAAAATTGTGAACGTATGACGACGCTGCACCGATGCATCTCGCTGCCGATGCCGGGGCTGCTATCGCATCACCCGCTTGTTGCCTGTACTCCTTCGGTCCGGGCTGTCCGTGCGTGCCCGGGCACACTAGGCTGCGCTGCGGTTCGATAATAATGATCCATATTTCCCTCCGCGCGTGCACCCGAAATATGTCCTCTCCCGCCTCTAATCCGCGGCGCACACGCTGGTGCTTGGTGCATTCTTTTTTTTTTGTTCTCAGAAGAGCCCGTATCGAGAATCTGTCTTGAGGTTTCGCTCGGTGCGCTGCTCCTTTTTCGAAGATTCTGGTCGTGGTAGGCTCAGCTCGGTTGAGATTAAGCGCACCGTACTATCTTAATTATGGCGAACCATAAGCGAGATGCCTAACGTGCACCTCACACACACGCTGGACACAATGATGAAGATGGGACAGCTGATAGAGCCGTTTAGATCGTAGATTGTATCCTTCGAAATGAGATATTTCGAGTGCGAGTTTCTGTGTCGCTAATACAACGTTTAATGTGCACATAGTATTTTTTATTATATTTTACTTTTAAGGAATTTTGTTGTTAAAAGCTCACCATTTATGCGTTAAGAAGCTTTTCTATAAGCGATTCTAACCGCGCGCTTCTTTTCATAACTTTTTTCCCGATCTGCACCGTTCGTCGCTTAATTCATCCAACTCTCTTCGCCCAATATTGCACTGCAATTCCGGACTGCCCGGCACGAAACACGCATGCAGCTCGCGAAGCCAAACGATCCTCTTGGCTTTCCCGCTCGTGCTAATGGGACTTCCTCGGCGCGCCGCAACTGCACTCCCAAATGCACCGCCGGCCGGCCCAAGGTGAGACGAATCGATTGCAAACACAAAACAGGTATTAATTTTGCAGCCTCTCAATTAATGATCTACCAGAATTATGGGCCGCCGCGGCTGGTACCGACCACAGCCGCCGGGAGATGCGTACGCCGCATGCGAACCGGGCACCACCGGGCGTTCGTGTGCTCCCGATTCCTGTGCACGAGGGGAAAAAATCGCTCTCCGGTTCGGTGCATGAGCCCAGTGTGGGAAACGGTCGTCGTCGGCTGCCGCTCTTCGGGCGGAGCGTTCGCGGGGAGCCGGGGAGATGCGGCAAAGTGCGTTTAACGCAATGCGATTTACGCGTCGCACCGAAAATGATTGAGGCTTGAGTGATTTGTTGTGTGTGGAGCGATTTATGGTGCGTGCCTTATGGGGGTAGGCTGGAAAGTTACCATAGATGCAGAAGTTTCACTGTTATGCTAGTTTTTGTTTCAATTTTCTGTATAGTTCTGTAACAAGTTATGCCTTTTTTATTTTAGTACTATATTATATATAAATGAAGATAGTTTTTCTATCATTTGTTAATTTCAAAAACTATTTTAAGTTAGTTATGAATATTTTTCACAGCAATTAAAATAAATAAAATTATATTATTTAAACTATTCAAACGATTCACCTAGAATTGGGCTACACACGTCTCGTATGATAAGCGACCCAAAAACATCGAAGATTTTTAAACCAACCCACACACTGCACACTCACACACATGCGATCTCACAGGTTTCCCCTGCACACTGCGCGTTCCACACAGCCCATTTTCTCGCCGTACGATCGGAATGTTCTACCGCGCCGTTCGAACAGCGAAACTCGGCACGCAACGCAGCGCCCCCAACCCATTATTCCATTGATAAAATAAAACTTTACACAAACGGCAATTGCGTTAAATGCTAACGCACGAGCGACGTAACCGTAATCCTGCCGGCGAAAAACGGCCGAGCTGGGAGGCGAGGCCCCGGACCGGGCTGCAGTAAGAAAATTGTTATTAATTCCTGCCAGTATCCGAATGGGCCCGTAAACCCGCGCCGCACACACTGATTGGGGCTGATGATATTGATGTGTTGCGGATAGTGATTACGCCAACGTCTTCGGTTTCGCTACCCCTCATTACCGATTCCGGTGATGTTTATGTTGCGCGTTTCTAGGGATTATTTGGGAAAATGAATCATCCGACATGGATCTCTGTTCGTGTGTGTGTATGTGTGGGAAACGAAATGAGATATCAATAGCCCAAAGTCGCACATTTCATTCGAAAGTTTGGTTGTGCTATACTTTAATCTTTTTGAGGAGTTTCTTTACTGCGAAACGCATCTATTCTAATCGAATCTTCACCAAAATTCTTGCAAATATAGGAGAAATAGTATTATGTTTGACCACATTTTGTTTTAATAATATGAGCCTATTTCTATCCATTTTTACAGTATTTTACTCTATTCAAGCATTGTTTTGATTGAAATGAATGTTCCTGGAAAGGAGCCACTTAACGGATCGAGTTAACCGACCGCTTTTTTTAAAGCGAGTCTTAGTTTTTTATGTTTAGAGAAAACAGTAGAGCAAAACATAGAACTTGATTGATTTTCAGAAACCTAATAAAAGTTTCATCCACGAAGGCTAATTCCTTTGTTTGAAGGGAAATCCATCGGAACCATCAAATCGGAACCAAAGGTTTACTGCTTCATCTATCGCTCGGTATCGTGAGAACGCACCCGCTTCTTCAAGTTCGCGGCAGTTCCCTCAAATGATGTTTATAGGTTTGCTTCTGGCGGAATAATAGCCTAACTGATGATCAGAGCAAACTGATTCCCCGATCGCTGCAAGCGCCCGGAACAAAGCGTACAATTATTCGAAAATTATAATCTTCAACGGAAGCATTTCGATTAGAACGGGTTTTCATTTGGGTTGTGTAATAATACCTGAAATGAATTTCAATCTTTAAACCGACTGCTTAAAACGATCACTTTTGCACGCGCGCACAAAAGAATGTAAACTTCCCGAACAATCCACCACAATAACACTTACTACGAAGCCCTCACGTGCCTTGCGTACGGTTTCAGCAAACATAAAATAAAATGTTACAGGTTAGCACACACGAGAGCAAAAAAAAACACACACATTTCCTTCCCGTCACACAAGACAGCGTGCGCAAATCGGTCGCTCGAATTTATGTCCGCGTGACAAGCGCGACAAAACCAGCGGCTCTCGCCCAAACACGCCGGAATATGTCTTTCTTTGTTTTCCGTGGGGTGTTTTTTTTTTTTTTTTTTTTTGTTTGTTTCGAAAATTCTTGCGATTCTCCCGGCACACCTCGCCTCATCGCCTTGGTGGACACGAAACAGGGAAAAAGGCGCTGCAATCATTTCCTTCGCCTTCTCTGGGGTGAAGCTGAGCGCTGGAGGTTCCTGGCGGGGCCAAACCGCAGCCGCGCAGCCAGCCACAAGTGTTGGCACATTTCCCCTCCGGCTGAGGCACGTCCAGCGTCGGTAGCGTACCGGTGGCGTACCAGCGAGTGGCACGTTGCATACGTTGCACCGGCTGCACCAGCACCTACCGCCACCGCCGAGCCCCGATACCGATGCTCACCGTTCGCCGGTGTTCGGCTCGGAGCAAACGGTCAAGGCGCCATTGAATAAATAACGACGTCCGAGACGAAAATAAGACGCTAAAAGCCTGGGAAGAGCCCGGGCGCAACACTGGAAGCTAGAGATTGTTACCGATAATGA